>CAAKHC010015261.1:0-79760 GCA_901007825.1 Macroramphosus scolopax
TTTTATATAAAAACATTGGGGTGTGTGTGTGTGTGTGTGTGTGTGTGTGTGTGTGTGTGTGTGTGTGTGTGTGTGTGTGTGTGTGTGTGAGAGGGAGAGAGAGAGAGGGAGAGAGAGAGGAATATATGAAATATGTACGAAATATGTTTGTTTATTTATTCAATGTTTGTTGTTAGGCCTTTAAAGGGTTTTATAGTGTTGATTAAATACTGTGTGCCTGCATATTTTTTATGTAGTTTTTAGGAATACTTTTTTTAAGAATGGTCCAGTCTTCTGCTTTTGACGGTTAAAAAGTTTTAAAAACTATTTTTTTCATTTTCAAGTCCACTAAAAACTATTTTAACAACTACAAAGCTCAATTAAAATGAACCAAACTGTATCTCCCTGAACAGAACGTCGAAATATACTAATTTAATTACAGTACTAACAAACGGCCGCTTGTGTCAACAGAGCACAGTAATCGTTTAGCCGCTGACTTCAATCTGTTTCTGTCCCGGGGTCAAAGATCAAACGCCGCTGTTGACCCCCTGAACTGCCCGGTTACCCAAAGCTCTAAGTCCCCTTGGAGTGACTGATACACTGGGCTGGTTGTACGTACTTGAAAGGAGTCAGTTACCTTTCTATGCAGTTGAGTGCCTTTGGAGGTTTGGCTCAAGGGATTTTCGAGTCTCTCTGGGACAGAAGGAATGTACAGCTGACCTGAAGACAGACACATACATGTGCACAGAGTTGGATCTGTGAGCAGGACTCTCAAAGGTTTGTTAGTAATTAATGATTATATATAAATGACATATTCATAATAGATATCTGATAGTATTAAGACATGGCATAATGAATGCATATTAAAATAAATCCGAACTCTAGATTGAAAGTGTGATTATTCCATTTTTAGATCTGGACTGAATGTTAATAGAAGGAAATGATAGAAAGAGCCCTCTCTCTTTTCCTTTTCTTAGCATACTCTGTCAGTGTCTTCACCTATTCCGGGCCAGCTTCTAATGTCGTTAAGAGTTATACACTTCTTGTCGGAGATCAAACCCGATCAATCACGGTTACATAGTACAAGAACAGGCGTTCCCGGAGTGGAATTCTCCCTGTTTGATGGTTACACCTGTCAGTTTACCATCAAAACGACTGTTGAAGTTGTTATTTTACAGTTAATACGTTTCAGCATATCGATTTAAATATGTTCTGGTTCAAAAATCTTTATGTTTGTAAGATTTAATTAGTAAATTTAACGCTGATGGAATATGAATCCTAAGATGTTGCAAACTGCAAGAGAGGTTGTCTGTCTTGGCTTTTCTGTAATTAAATAAAAACGAGTGTACAAGAAATTTCTCTCAAACATCTCCATCTTCCCCCTTATCTACTGCAAAATACAGAAATAGAACATCCTAATTACTGTGGATGTAGATTATTTATCGTAGTATTTCTCCTCTTGACCAGTTCTGTGTTTGACTTCTAAGAGGAACTGATCAGAACAATGATCAGAAAGAAACAGGACAGAATTACAGGGGACGGCACAAAGGTGGGATGATTATCAGACACAAAGCTAAATCTATTTTAACATTTCCTCTTGATTTCATTAATATCCACAGAAGCTCAGTTATTTGTGTATTAAAAACTCTAAACACAGGAGGTTTATCGGTGTCAACACCTTATCTGCCCCATCTGTCTACAAGCTTGTCTCTCTCCCCTCCTTCAGGGCCTGTCATCACTGCTCCACCTGTGTCTGGATAAATCTCCCAGGTTGACTGCTGATCTGAAGGTGGGTCAGCCGCCATCCAGGACCACCAAAACTAATTCCACTGTGTCCCTGCTTGACATCTACGCCCACCACCCAAAATATTGCAAAATGTATTCATCTGTCTCCGTCTCATCTACATGCTATAGTGCAGGAGGGTGGGGGGACAAGTCAGAGGGAGAAAAGGTCAGCGCATTGAAGGAGTTCATCATTCTGAGGTGACAGAGCTGCTCTTTAGGAAGCAGATGAGGGGAAGAAGAAGGAGGAGAGGATGGCGGGGAGGAAGGGAACAACACAGAAGGGGGGGTAGGGCTTTTTATGTTTGTCTGGTTATTGGTTATCAGCCAAAAGTTCATCATGGGATACAGCGTTGGCTGACAGCCACTGAGTACAAATCAATCACCATACTGTTTGTCTTTAACCGTCACGTGTTGCCTTTGATTGTGTCTTAATTATGAGAAACCCACACACACAGATCAGACTCACGATGACTGGTCATTTGGTGGCCAAAAATACACTCTAGGGTTTATCGCAACAACAAAAGCTGGTAGTAAAACTCATATATTCAGATCACAAATGAATGCATCACAAAACCCGCTGGCGTCTGGCATGAGGGAAACGGCTTTTAATAGCATCAAACCCAGTGCAGTTTGTTTGGGACCATCTGTCCAGTCCATTGTGTTGCTCTTTGGAAGCCCATTGGGTGACAGCTGATGTATGGGCTCTCACGAAGACCCCAGCCAGGCCCTCGGGATCCTGCCACAGTTTTCTACTTCCTTTTCTTCTTTTCTGGACTTCTCACATTCTATAGCCATCTTCAGTATTATCTTTAATCCTTGTAAAACAGTCTGAAACTTCTAGTGGTGCCAATTTATAAAATGAAGGAGAAGAGCTAAAGCAAACTTTGAATGCATGTGTCCGTTTGTGCTTTGATGTTGAAGGTGTAGGATGAGATGCATGATTCACTAATTCAAATCTTTAAACCAGGTAGATTAGGATGGAAATTCTTCAGTGCCTTTATTAGACTAAATTCATGGTTGTCAATAGAGGGGGGACCCCTGGGGAGCCTCAGCAAATTGGATTGAAGAATGATTGCTATTGCTAAAAACGACTATTAACATATCAGTACCTTATTTGTCATGCCCATCTCTCTAACATCTTTCATCACATCAGTGTTGACCTGCTAATAGTCTGCGTCTGAAAACAAGCTGTCCTGCTCGTTTGCTAGCATCTAGCTAGCTTGTGATGCTGCTGGTAATGCACATAAACGGACAACTGTTTGAGAAGTAAAAGTCGTGACGAGCACACCAACAGCCCGGCTGATAAACACTCAGCTGCAAAACATCCAGAGGAACTCCTAGCAAAGTAAAACTCGCAAGTATGAGAAAACATAAAGTCTGGATTTACTGCTGCATGTGAGAATTGCACAAATCGGAAATTAATGTTTTGATATACAAATTCGATTGCTACTGCGTTATAAAAATAAGGTAAATATATCCAGATTGTTTTTACATTGCCGTCATATTGTCGATAGGTTCTTAAAGACAAGAGGGGGTCCCCAGCCTGAAGCTAATGCTATTTGGGTGGCCTTGGCATGGAAAAGATTGGCAACCCCTGGACTACATGGTACATAACTACACACATACTACATGTCCTCTCTGTACCACCTACACATTTGTCTTCCCAATTCAGAAATTTCTGCAGATTACAAAATAAATGCCACCTTCCATGTGAATGGAAGGTGGTCTGTTGAAAGGTTGTGGAGTACACTGGAGTTTCGGGGTGGGGGGGTGAAAGCTGGGTTCAGGAAGTGTTCACTCCTTTCTTCCCAGGGTGCCCCTGGCCTCTCCAACTTTTAGTCAGCGGCTGAAAGAAGCCAGATGCAGGCAAGATAATCACCACCTAATAAGAGGCTATATTGAAAGCAGTCTGCTGTTCATACACCACAAACTGGAAAAGAAAGAGCGTACACATACACACTCACACATATAAATGAGAAGACACATGTATTTGAATGCGTATGTAGCCGCGCAGTTGGGGCAGGTGTAATTATGCTGCGCGGTGACACAGTTCAGAGAGAAGACATCAGTCAGAATCTGCACGCATGTGGACAAGCAGGAGCACGGAAAGCTCAACACAGCCACATGTGCACACAAACATACAGCCGCACACACTGCATTCGCTTTCCTTCTCCTGACTTTATTCCTCTGCCACCAGCCTAGAAAAGTGTTAGCACATGGTGAAAGATATCAATAATTTCGAGATATATCAATTATCAATTAAGGGAAAGACTGAACCAGATACCCAAGGGTTTTGTGTATGATTGGTGCCTGGTTTGGTGTGACCCTGGTTTGGTGAACGCAAGTCTCAATTAGCACTCAACAGTGAATAGAATTTCACAGAAACGTTCCGAGTTTGGAAATGTTACAGCCACATGTAGCCCAAAAAATACTTCTGGATGAAGAACTCTCTGTGAAGGTTTCAAGAGGCTCTATGTTCCAAAAACCTCCAGCATTGTGGTGTAAATTGGAAACCTTGCATCGCCACAAGGTCAGCTTTACATACTCAATGGGGCTTCGTATTTTGAATACCTTTTTTCTAATAATAACTAGAGCTGAACAGCTTCTCATTTAGCTTTCGTTCGATAGACTTCAATGTCTTTCTTTCTTCCAGCACTGATTACGTACAAAAAGCTGATGTATTGGTTCTTTGTTCCTTAAAAAAAAACTGCTTTCAAGTTCAGAGAACATGTTGGCCGAGATAAAATGTTCATTACTACATTTAAACGTATTATGAAAACGTATACTACATTTGGAAGCGCTGCTTGTAACACAAACACTGTAGTATTTCAAATTTGATTAATGAAGTCAGTTTTTCCTGCCTTGCCAGAAAGACAATAGTGTATCTTCCAAAATGTTAAACTTATTCCTTCAGTGAGAAAAAAACTTGTTATAAAACCAAGTGACAAAGAATCTGATCACAATCTATCAATCTCAGTCAATCTACTAAATATCAGAATGTGAAGAGGCAACAGGTAATCATCGTTAAAAAAATCTAGAAAGTCATTTGTACTGTATGTAGACTTTCCTTTTCTAATATCCTTCAGTTATTTGCAGAGTATTTGGCTTATTTCCCCCACTTAGTGTCACTTTCCCACCCCTGCCTCTATCTCAATTCAATTCATTGCACGCTCTGGTGTTTTTGGGGCTGCATGTGCTGATAAGCATTTTGTGCATGCATTTAAAACGAGCCGGCTATTCATTCCTTCTATTAATGGACCTCCCTAACCTGCACATACAGTATATTGTCATTGATACAGACTTATGAGACTGTTTGGGAGCAAAAACATTGTGATTTACAGGATGAAGAAGACAACCGATCGAAAAAAAAAGCTTGGTGAAAAATTTAAAGGAGTCAACAATGACTCCAAGAACGCAAAATAATGTATTTTTTAGCCGACGGCCAAACACCTCTGGACTCCAGTGTCAACCTTGTACAACAACCATCCACTTGGACTGCTGTATGGTTAATTGTCAATTAAGAACAGGTAAATGGGTCACGTGATATTTTAGAAGAGGGACACTCACTGTGAAGAGAAGTCAGGGAATACAATTTCAGAGTTTGGTGCTATGCAGGCAACAATATAAATTATAAGAGATTATTTGGTTCAGTTATTTTTTGTCTCCAAAACATGGGAAAAGCAACTAAAAGTGTTGAGTCTGTATTATACATATCCGCTACTTCTGGGTTTCATTGTTATGATGGTGCAAAGGCTGTAAAACCCCTTCTCTAAGCAAACAAACACACTACTGTGTACTGTGGCGAGCACAAACCTTACCCTAACGCTCATTATAATGTCCCTCCTCACCACAAATATATAAGCATCCTTGCAATCCATTAGTTCTTTCACAAATACTCATGTACAACCCCCCCATGGCGCATCCAGGGCCATGCTCTTACACCATCAAAATAGAATCTATATTCTCTTCTGTCTTTTTTTCATTTGAGTGACTATGAGTCTGCAGCAGCTGCAGCCTCTCCCTGCTCATGCTCAGCCGGGGGAAGGCAATAGGTTTAGCAGACGAGGAGGTGAGGCAGATTTATGGCAGTGGAGGTGACCTCTGGGGCCGTAACACGGTGATGGGTGAGTGGCTCTCAACGGTAAGCTACTGGCACTTGACAAAGTGCCCGAAGCAGAATGAATTTACTTCTCTTTTCCTCAATCATCAAGCAGCCACTGCCCTGACCCCCATCCTGACTGCTATAACAAGATCTCCCATCTCACAAGGGCCTGAAAAATTTACTGTCACATCTACTTTTCAATGAGCTCAAGTGAGCACTTCTTTCACCTTCAGCGGAGCAGGTGCCAGTGTGGAGGAGGGCTAACCTGCCCCAGTGTGCGTTTGTGTGTGTGTGTGTGTTTTATGTGTATGGTGTTTTATTCTTGTGTGCGTGTGTGAGTGTGTGTTGTACATACATACAGAAAATGTCTGTACACACACGTCTGCAGTATAGACCCACTCTGTTCCACCGCCAGTTATCCAAACAGTCTCACACACAAACATACATGCTACAGAACGGTAGGCGTCCTAGTAGACCAGCGGTTCACATGCGGTCATGTGACATCCAGATTAGATCATTTAAACTATGGTGGCGGACCTGTGTTTCATGCCATACAACCTGATTTCTCTAATGTTCCATCCAATAGTGGCAAAAATGCTCAAAAATGTTTTTTTAAACAAAATTACATCAGTGCACAAATACAAGATGTAAACTATACAGAATTGTAATGTTTTAGACAAAAACATACAAATCTTGTACTTACGCTTAAGCACATGGTGCTACACACACACACACACGGGCCGACGGACACATTCACGCACACATGCATGCACGCACGCACGCATGCATGCATGCACGCATGCACGCACAAACGCACACACACAGAAAATGAGGTTGCCAAGGAGGAACACAAAGGGCACCACAATACGGATGTCAGTAGACACCTCTACCATTTATATTAGGAGTCAATCTACCTTATCACATTCCTTATACACACACACACACAACCACACACAGACACACACACCCGCATACACACAGACACACACACAAAACGGGCATTATGAAGTCCGCGTGTATGCCAGCTTTCATCAGCTTGATGGCAGTAGAGTTGGATTTAATGATCCTGATATTTTTTTATATGCAGTCGATAAATCTTGATGCACACACGTTCATTCGTTTCACCTTTCTTGCACTCAAGTTGATGAAGTGAAATCACAAAGGATGTACTTCCAGAGTACAGTAAAGTAGTCCAAACTAAAAAGGAACTTTTTCAAGTTAAAACTTTACAATGAGAAGTACATAAAATGATCTACAGGAGTGGCTCATCACAGTGTTTTCATTTAATACTATAAAGAATATATTCATGAATCACACTTCACTTTACGTTCACGTTTTGAAATAAAATAGTTAATAAAAAAGTATAATAAAAATAAAGAATAAGTCTTGCCATTTGACTAATACTTATATAATAAAATACTGGGAGAGATAAAGGAATTGTGAAACACAAGATCAAGTGTTTGTAATAATTAAAAGTAATGAAATCTACATCAATTTTTATTTAGTTCATGAAAATAAATTGCTCAAAGTCATGAATGCATTTATAAACTAGCTAAGTGGCTAAAATCAATTCAATTCATTGTAAACAGAGTGATGGCTGACATCCACTTGAATCATCTAATCAGAGCAGCAAAAACAGGAATAAATCGTAGCTGGTGATGATCCCAATTCTTTAAATGATTACAGCATCAAAACATTAACAGTTATGCAGGTAATTGCTGCAGATGACCAGGGACCCCCCCCCCTTTTAATATACATAAGAGGGAAGTTTGAAGCCCCAAAACTGTGACGCATTGCTACAGATTTAAGCTCATGAAACTGCAACAAATCAGTCACTGTCATGTGTTTCATTACACCTGGTATGGTGGCAGCAGTACTCAATGAACTTAGCGCAGTTAGCGGGCATACCACAAAAAGAAACAGAAAAAGAAGACACATCCGAGTGTGTGTGTGTGCTAATATGAGCACACACTTCCCGGTGAAAAGACACAACAGAAGCAGACAGAAAACAGACTGATAAGATGTGGGTTTGAGATTACACACTGGATCTATGTTAGCAGCGTCTGACATGCTGTACTGATGTTCATCCATTCATAGATTGTCCAGAGACACAAAGCTTGTGGGCTGCAGAGGTCTTTGTCTCTCTGGGTTACCTGCTTCACTAAAACTCACTGGTGATGCTGAATAAATAGCCTCTTGAAGCTGGTCATCATCTGTTTCCAGCTACGAGCAGAAGAGGCGGTTGTTAGCTTTTATATCTACTTATATACATGTTATAGTCTATTTTAACCCCATTCCCAGTGAGTGTTCCCATTGTCTGACTGCAGGTTTCTCTCTTCATTACAATGCCAATCAATATGCTGTTAATGCCAACATTTCATTTAGTCAATTTCAGCCTTTATACCGTCATAACTAAAAACCTCCTTTCTTTTACGGGTCGCTCTCTTGCCCGCCCTCACCTATTGGGATAATGTTATCATGATGAGGCAATAAAAATCAGTGATTAAACATGTGTAATTTTCCGGAGACGATGTGTTAAAATTTATTATCTCTTTCTCTCTGGTGAGCCATCACATCAGCCCCGGAGCGGCAGACACTCTGCGGGTTACAACTGAAAATAAAGAAGGGTATTAAAAGCTATTCAATAAGCCACTGTAAAATTGATCATGCTATAAAAGCTGAAGCTGCTCTACCGGCCTGCTTTCGATCGCTCCCACACACCTCGAACAGAGGGATGTGGCTGTGGGTGTCCAGGTGAGATGACTGAGAGTACGGAAACATGCAAATACAAGAGGGTGAGGATGGAGGATGAGAAGAAAAGGAGAAAGACAATGACGATAGGAAAAGAGGGAATGTTTCGGGGGCAGAATCAGATGAAGAGGGTAAAACGTAGAGAAACAGCGAGGGAAAAAGATGCAGATTTCTCTGCTGAGATTGCACTTAATGTGTAATCACAGAGAGGTCAAAGGGTGATTAAACCATGTTAATAAACCAATTATATGAATAGCCACACCCCTCTCACTTCTGGATCACCACACCCAAATCCCAGCAACCCAAATATCTGCGTTTAGGAGAGATTTTGCTTCCGCCAGTGTGAAATCGTTGTGCTGCGATGCTATTTTGCTGATTGTGCTATTCCACAACCCTGGGAGATTTACTGTTTGATCATCTATATGGAAAATATTCCACCTGGGTCTCTGTAACGCTGTCCTAAAAAAAAGAAAAAAGAAAATACCAGTAAAAAAAAAAAAAAGAGTACGAAATTGTATTAAAAATATTACGGCGGTGAAGAGCGGTGATGTCGGCTGAATCAGTGGTAGTGGCTCGGCAAACAGCGCTTTTCTTTTAACTTTCAATTCTCCTAAGCATCCGTGCTTCACAGCCCCTAGGGCTATTGCCTTTCTCAATCTGTCCCTGGAGAGACAGGAGTTATGGTCCCTGTCGATTGAGGAGAAAGGGATGTTATTCCCCTGTCACCTACTGGTCGCGCCGCCATCCTCCCTGCCCTGATCTACGGCCTGACTCCCCCCTCTCTCCTCCCCACTTTGCTTCGTCGTAAGCTGCTGGCTATGTCGTTGCAATGGACTGTTGAGATGAGGAAGATGGAAAAACATTCTGGGGGGGATGGAGTTGAGGTGCTGATATTGGTTTTGAGGTGCAGTTGGCCGTGGTGAATGCTTAAGTACTGCGTTGGTCAGTGTTTGCGTGTGTTTACAGGGTTAAACATGAAAGATACTACCACAGTTTGATGTGTCTTGTTTCTTCTTTATATTTTTGGGGGTTAGGGTCAGGGTATATATGGCTAAAGAAGAGGGGTCATAACCATTGGACTATTCCTGGGTACCGATAGCATCCGCTTAAGAAGTACTGGCTTGTGTTGAAATCTGACTGCACAAGTGTGCGTGAATGTGCCAAGAAATTCAGTGATGTACGAGTTTCATTTGTTGTTTCTAAAAATAAAAGTTCGTACAGAGAAAATGTCTCATGGTGTTGCTCCCTGGGTTGAGTTGACAGAAAAACTATCAATATTCAACCAACAGCACGCCCCCTTAAACCACCAACGAACATCATCACAGACATCAGCACATCCGGCACACGCTCAAAAGAGGACTTTAAGACCTTGGAGTGCTTAACCCCATTTCCATATTGGCCAACGCTCAGTCTCTTTTGGGCACTATTGCACCTTAGGCCAATCTTGAGTTTGTGGGGGTCTCTCTGGGTGGAGGAATAAATAAATAAGCAAATAAATAGATAAATAACCCAGAGGAATGGGAGTCCATGCAGCTCGGCCATCCATCATATATGCTATTACCACAGACTCAGCGGCACCTGCAGTATGTATAATGCAGTCAACCTCTGTAAGCAGATACAAATTCAACTCATTTCCACCTCAATTTGTTATATTTGACAGAGCCACAGCTTGTGCTCAGTTTTTTCTTTGAATTATGAATAAATTCCCTTCACAGGACTTTTGTGTGTGCGTGATAGCGTGGTGTTGTTATGCATAACAGCTGCATAAAACAAATTTGAGAAGTCTGGTATGCTTTGTAGCGGCTGAGCGAATGTGCATAAACAGTTGCGCTTAAAGCCACTTAAGAAAAAACAAATGGGCTCAATATTTCATCTTTGGATTTGTTTCATTGGCTATGATGAATATGAAATGCCAGAGGGTGGTACGAGTGCGGAGATGCAGCTATTTAAGTACTTTTTGACATTTTTAACACAATGTGAGAAATGGTAGGAAAGTGATTAACTGACAATTTAAATCCTAACTCCATCCTGAAAATCTATTTTGGACTTGGATTCACAAATCACAAAAAATGTAGAGATTAGGAGGGAAGGAAGGACAATGTGTCAGAGGAAGAGAGAGCAAAAGAAAGAATAATGGAAAGTTATCCTGTTACTGCAAATAAACAAATCAGATGGAAGTGGAATAGAGAGAGCGAGGGAAACCAAGTAGGAGAGAGGAAGAGGAATATAAATACAAAGCAAACTGATAGCACATTTTCTCTGCGACCTGTTTGTTTGAGTATTTACATTATGAGTCTACAATCAAGTCGTCAAAGCTTCAGCCCACATGACAAGAACCCATTTCAAGGCCACACAAACTCAAAAACAGACAATCCAACAAGCCACATAAAACCCTGAAGTCCTATCTACTTATTTGTCCGTCAATTCAAAATTCAAAAAGGATGCTGTAAAAAGGATCACATTTATTTGTGGAGAGAGAGAGAGAGAGAGAGGGTGCGGGGAGGGAGGAAGTGTGAGCAAGTGTGGGTTTTTTTTGGACTTGGCTGAACTTTTGAGCCCTGTTTGGTTAAACCAGATGTAGAATTAGTGCACATCACTTTGCATCAGCTAGACAATGAACACAAGCTGCTGCTCGGAGACCAAATACCTCTCTGTCAAACAGACACACATTCATACCTCGCCTGCAGTTTGCCATGGTAATTATCAAGTGATGTAAATTCCCACAGCACCAAATGCTTCTTCCTATTCTTCCTGAGGCAGATTTGGTGTCCAAACATCACTGGGCGGTCACACTCTTGGAAAAAGGAAAAAAAAATTGTTCTACGACTATAGAACAGGAGAGAAGAAAAAAATCTTTCTCAAAATTGTTTGGTAAAAGAGCTCACAGGAAAGAGTTAAGAGTTTCAAAACAGGCGTATTTGAGCTGAAAGTATTTGTATATTGTTGTTTTTTTCAATGACACACACAATCACAGGCAAGCGACGTCAGAGAGACATTACTTATCAATGACCTGAGAGGTAAGACGTGAAAGTCGATGCATTGTAGGGACATTATTTCACAGCTCTTCACACACTGTGCCTGTTCCACAGAAGTGGGCTTGCACGTTAATCAATAGATTCAACAGCAAGTATCCAGATGAGAATGCCAAAAGCGTGCTGTCATTCCATAAGGGAAACCCTTTTTGGCATTTTGGAGCAGGGGATCCTGTTGCATGTCAATTAAATGGGCTAAACAAGTATGACAAGTGATCTTGTGTGGGTGGACGGATAAAAGGGGGAGTCAACCCCACGGTGGTGTCAGCAAACAATCTGTATATTATCTGCAGAAGATGCATGCAATAGGCCGCCGCACCACTTCATCTACAAGGCCCCTAATTGCGAGGGATGCTGAGGAACACATGTTGGGAGAAGAAGAGCGGGTCTCAGATGTCAGCAGTGTGCAGACATATGGTTCCTACAAGCTGGGTCACGTAAACTTCAGATGACACAGAGAATCATGTTCGCTCAGATGAGCCAGTGAGGATTGACATATCTATCTATCTATCTATCTATCTATCTATCTATCTATCTATCTATCTATCTATCTATCTATCTGTCTGTCAGTATAAGTAAAAATTATTCGCAGTCCCATCAAATTGTGTTTGAATAAAAAGTACCCGACCAAACAACCAAGAGCTGTTTTAATTCAAAATATGAGTCGTAGACGAAGGATAACTGCTTGGCTTTATTTGCTCATTGAGAAGGAGGTTTTAACAAAGCTAGGAGACAACTTGAAGTAACACTGGTGACCCAGCATATTATTCTTGTTCAAAAGGGCTCGCAACCTTCAACTCCGTCCATTGTGCGGGGCCATCTCATCAGGAATGCACATGCACAAACACCCACAAAACCTTTCCCCTTTCAATTCAAACCCCATATTCCTCTTCTATTTTGTCACTATGCACTTGTCCTTCTCGTGTACACAGCAGTGTGTTTTACTATTGTCCGTATTTTTGCCATTTACACTCAACAAACTGCCTACGTATGAGATTTGCTGCAACCGAGTTTAGTAAACAGAAAGATGGAAGGCACTCCCTAGCATTATACTACATGCATAATGCTTCCATAGAGGGACTGACTTTGTCAATACAAGAGACCACCATTACCTGGAAGATACAGTGGTTATTAGAAAAGAAAATGTTGCCAGTATGTTTCTGTTTTGTTGCTCCCTTATAGAGAGAGGTCATTATGGAGACTGGAGGTGGAATAATGGCCTCACCGTTGTTAGACCACTTCCCAAACATCAAATTATGATCATTCTGATAGTGGTATGATTTGGTTTGGTTTGATTATTTTTGCTCACAGTATAACAGATATGTGCTATTTGATCAACAACAACGGACACAAACTTCCTGTTGCTGGCGGCAGCATCACAGACATGTTTAAAATAGATGTTAAATATCTTCTCCTCTTCTCTGTATGTTGTTTATGATGACAGTGTACTTTCGGTTCAACATTCCCTGAGTATGTGCCAGAGACATATACGTACACATATCGTAGCATTGGTTTATACTGAACATATGAGCAGTCAGCCACCGACCCAGTCGCAGCAGTCAATCACGCGCAGCTCATCTCCATGTTGTAGCGCCGAGGCAGAAGTAGATTGAAGCAGCAAATGGGCTGAATAATATCATCTCATCTATTTCTGTGATTGTGCTTCATTTAACGTATTATTTTTTATGCTCTGCTTCATTCATCTGGCTGCGTTGGAGGTTCATTCATGTAAATGTGACATAGGGATGAGCGTAACTACTGTGTGCTGAGTGAATGAAAGAGACAGTAATAGTGGGATGCAAATCACCTGCAAAGGAAACACTGTAAATCACATTGTGAGAGGTGCACAGAGCTGCAACAAGGAGCAATAACACACAGCACATGTGCCACTCTAACGGGGACGTAATTATTGCACATGACAAAAATCATGACCCAGAACTAGGTGAGGATGTTGTGCATCATACGATATTTAACTGGTCTATTTAATTGCCAATTGATGAAATGTATTTATTTTTTTAGTCAGAATACAACAGTAGAATAAACGCTGAGGGCTGACTAAGTGTACATTATTTGTTGACATTAAATTTTCTCTTAAAATCTTTTAGTGACATTCACATTACCTTAGAGATGGAAAGTTTGCTCACTCGTTACTGTTGTTAACAGCAGTTTTCAATTATAAGAGGCTCCACTGAAAAGACATGTTTTTAAGGCTTTATGCAGTTTTAATTCAAGCACTTTTCAAGCACTGTCGAGGTACCTAAACAAAACAATTTTAAACTCTCAAGATTGTTATAAGAAAATCAAATTGATTATTCTAAATGCAATTGTAAGAAATAAAATTTAAAGAATTTGTATAATAAAGTTATCTCTTATATCCACAGCAATCTATGTATAATGTCATGTTTATTTCACCAACTGCTCTTATTAACTTTGATTGCATGTTTCTATCATGATGATTGCTAATACTGAGGCCAAGTGATATTGTTTCAATTCAAATATAAAACTATTTTGAGGGTTTTTATAGATAAACATTAGATAATGTAGTAAACCAAGCGTTTTTCTACTATATAGCAGAATATATACATATTCCAAATAAAGCACAATGATTCCCCCTGAAACACATAATCTTTTCCAAACTTTCAATCCTGAGTTTTGGCTTGAAATTACTGAATGAAACCAGGGATCGACCTCCCCTTCTTTCATTTCCTACTTTGAAACTGGTGTCTTGTATCTTTTCCACAGGCAAACGATTCGTAACTCTGCTGAGTTCAGCACGGGTCAGGCCAATAGATTGAAGTCAGGGTGTCTGGTTAGTGTTGCAGTTTAACAGGAGATTTCTGATGTCTGATTTCACTCAGGAGGCAGCTACACTAAGAGTGCCTTGCAGTAATGCATTGCAGATAAGCCAGCTGGGGAGCGGCGGGGGAATATGCACAATAACATACTTGATAGTAATTTTGGAAACCGTAGTATTTCCATAATAGAGTACTACACAGATTTATACCATCGGTGGGCTTAGTTATGCTATATAATCGTTATACTATGCTCAGTTGCAGATTAAAATCTCCACAGTAGGAGATTGTGCCATTTGGAATGTAGTTATCAAACATTTAATTCAATACAAAACCTCCTTACCACCACCCACATCCGCCCATACACACACATGGGCGTTGTTGTTCCGATCCAATTAATCAGTGAAAAGGCTCGGCTGCGTTTTTGAAGCTCACATGTACAAAGAAAATTTAAATCATTCAAATACAAAACTACAACTCGAAAAAAAAAGCAAGGTTGCTGTTGCTGCCCTCTTCAGAAGAAAAGGTACATTATGACTAGTATTAGCGCCTCATGGTTACACGCCTCCAACTATCCGTCAAATTGCAGTTCACATCACCGTCTCTCCAGAGTCTATTATTCATGTACTGAAGACGTTGAAGGAATTTAATAAAAGATAGTAAGTGAGCCCTTGTGTTCTTGAGTTAAGGCCCCAAATAAAGGCCAAAAAAAGAGTTTATGCAGATCGCTATGATGTTCAAGTGAGATTGACGTTTCGGATATAGAATGCAAAGAACCTCGTATATTCAGATGTCATCTTTCATTCTACCTAAACAACACACCAGATACTGCCGAGCCTTTTTAGGTGATCATGGAGCAGTTGCACTTTTGAAAGGCAGAGGCCCAGGATCAGCTTGCATCATCAACCTGTGACTGACTAATTAATATTTTCAGTGGCCGTGGCAGACGGAGCAAAAGGAAAATCTTACCCCACATAGTTGAATGAGGTGGTTTTAACTGCCTGAATTTCCTTGTATTGATCTGACAACTCACCTCTGGTGCTCTCCTGCTCCTCCTCATGACCTGGGGTGTTGTTGCAATGTAAGGTAGAATTGGCCTCCCCATCCTGGTTTGTTGTTGCTCCAGGTGGGAAACTGACAGGCCGAGAGCTGGTGACTGTGCTGGATGGCCGGGAACTGGCACAATTCTGTAAGAAACAGGGAGACGATTAACTCACACACAGAATATGTAACACCGATGGCTTCAAAGAGAGGTTAAAGTGATGGATTTTGTCACTCAGACATTAGTGACTTTTATGTTAACACCCCTTATTCTTTATGCAAACATGACAGGTCACCCACAGATACCAAACTTACTCAATAATTGGTACCCAACGCACAAGAGTCAAGGGAGAGGGAGAGGGAGAGAGAGAGAGAGAGAGAGAGAGAGAGAGAGAGAGAGAGAGAGAGAGAGAGAGAGAGAGCAAGCAGTGAGTTAAATGCTAGAAAATCAAGGGAGAACACAGACTATACGTCTGATTGATTTTTACACCTGTCTTTGGAAGAATTACTTAATGTTCATCATAAGCATGAGATTTTCTGGCCGCCTGCTTCTCTCATTACATCTACTGATACAGTCTCATCCATTTAACATTTGACGTCAGATTATGCTCCTTTTTAATGACTGATGTTCTACGTGAAGCCCTCTGCTGGACAAGTCTTTTCGTTTAATCAACAGTTAGGAAATAAAATGGAAATAAAGAGAGGCCGGGTTATTTTTATTATTACTGTGGCTGTAACAGGGTTTTTAGACATGAGACTGACAGATAAACACATGTGCACACGCATACGCACACGCACACACCCGGACTGATTCCAAACAACTCCTAGCTTCCTGTATATTGTCATAATGTGAATTAAGAGCAAAAAAAAACTAATCCACATTCAATTTGTATCTATATTTCAGTGGTGTCAGGGGCATGGAGCTCAAGAGTATTGAGAGGGGGTTGTTTTTTATTTGGGCGCTGCAACTGACAGCTTTATTTCACGAAGCAATCTGGCTGTGTGTGTACAAGAGGGAGGTCAGGGGAGGTCAAAAGGTACTTGGTATCAAACAGGCAAGCTACATTGGTCAAAGTGGCTGTGTGCTTGTGTATGTGTGTGTGTTTAAAACCACACCCCCTGGGGCTAAGAAAACTGTGCATGCCCCTGTTCAGGGATTCAATAAGGAAAAGGGATAAAGAGGTTGACACAGGTCTGGAAGTAAAGGGAGGAAGAGTGTGTGATTGGGGTGAATTTATACGAGGTCATCAAGGTCTGAAGAGTGTCTCATCACTGAACCAAAAACACAATACGGTCATCGAATCTGTTCCGAACATTGCTAAAAAACAGCCGCTTTGAACATGGTTCTGTATTTTTATTACATATCTAGATGCTCCTATATATTTGAGCTCACCTGCATGGATGACTTTGATGTTAGCAATGCTTAGCATCAACTGCTTGTAATATAAGAGATAAAGAAATTTATCCTTCTGCACTTTGGAATAGACTATCATCAACTTAAATTCACAAAAAATCCCCTGCTATAATGAAATTAAGTCCCGAAAGTTAAGTTGCATTAAAGTTAACCCTTCAATCGTTGCAAACAATACGACATACAAGCCCCTCTATTTCTGACAAGTACCATTCATCTTTAAATGACCCCATATGCAGTAACTCTGCCGAAGCCTCTTTATTCCTCACCAGACGAGGCACAATACCCAATCCAATGTTTTACAACAAGGGGATATATAGGGGCATGTGCGGTCATCTAGAGCCAAATGTCTCCTATCTAACCAAAAGACAGGTAGATACAGTATTTCAAGCAGGATTTATGGCACAAAATAGCATTAGCTAAAAACCGTCAGGTGGCAGTGATGGCTAAAAAACGCATTCTGGTAGCGGAACCCGGCAAGATTGGAAAACTGCCACCACAGGAGGAGAGAGGAAGCAGTAAAAATGACGGTAAATGGGGGGACCTCACTGATAACATGAGCAGTCAATATATCAAGCTGCACCTGATGGCAAGGGGCCCCATTAGCCCCCACACATCACACAGACACATACAGACACACTTACTTTAATTTATCTCTTTATCCCATTCTAACAGTGTCCATCTCAAAGGGGGAGGAGGGGGGGGACAGAAATTAAGGACAACATGTTTTTTTGAAAATCAATCTGCAGTCAGAAATGGTTTCATTCCTTTTTCAATGGCCTGACAGTTACAAGGTGGGGAGTATTGGGAGGTATATATGTGTGGGTCAGGGTGCGGTGGGAGGGGAGGGGAGGGGAGCCATACAGCCCACAACCTGGCAGAAGGGTTGGCGTTAATGTGATCACTAATAAGGGACTTAAGGGTGTTGGTGACTGTGTGTGTCGGGGGCACAGGAGTGTGGATTGATGAGAGAAAGGGTGTTCGTAAATGTCCTAGGGTCTATAATTGTCTGTGAAGTGCTTTGCTTAGGCTATGATCTTCTTAGGCGCACACACACACACACGCTCACACACACGTAGCATCCCACGGTTCAGCCAAACAGCAACATCCAACAGGGTATAAATACTAGCCTGACACTTTAATGTCAAGGGACAGCTTGTCCTGGATTAGAAACTTGTAACCCACCGTGGAGCTTGACATTGCTAGGATGAAGGGGCTGCAATGGGCAGAGTGAGGAAGAGGGGGGGGTTGCTATTATGAAGCGTCTGTGTTTGATGTATAAGGGCATCTAACATGGACTGTCGACCAGTGAGAGGCTAGTAGATGTAAGATGTTGCTTTGTGGCCAGCTTTCAGTGGCAATTCTGGGGTGGTGATTTTTTTCTCCACAAAAAGCACAAGCTGTGAGGAAGATTGAGTGTGTGGCACCGGTGTGTTTCAGAGGCACAAACACAGAGGTATATGCATGTGCACATGCAGGCACACACTAGTTCACAGGAAGAAATATAGGATTACGTACGGAAAAATTAAGTGCTTTTCTCCTCTCCTTGATCCTGTTGACCGTGCTCCGAACCTGAAAGAAAGAGACGGATAAGAGATAAGTGTATTTCACAAGGAGCTCTATGAAACACGCGTACACAGAATAAAAACAAAAACTATCTCATACGCAACTCCTCCAAGCACTCAATACTATTTTGCAGCTCTGAGATCCAATGGCTGCGAATGTGTGTGTGTTGGATGTGTGTAAAGGTGTTCCAGTTTGTCCCAGTGGCTAATGGGACTTGAAAGTGACACATAGAGCTGGCAAACTAAGAAGACGACTTCAAGCTATCATCTGTCAACATAGAGCGCCGGGACCAACAAATGGAGCTATTGGAGGAGAAGGGACCGCCCTAGCAGAACAGATTACATTTTTATACTCCGAATGAAACAGTGTGGAGCTCTCCTTCATTTAACACATGCAATACCAGACGGAACTGGTGTGAGTCAAACATTTCATATATTATATGTAATATACATGCAGTAGAAATATAGTTTACTTACATACAAATTCAGTACATAATTGTAGTCTAACTAAGGTTAGATAGGTTGTAGTTTTCCTATATTTCATGAACATGAGAACATCTTTTAAATTAACAAACATGAAGTTGTAATTGAATTACTCCCTGTATTCGCAGGTTATTAATAATACCATCAATTATTTCATGAAACTTTGAGCAATTCATATCAAATGAAACAAAACCAAAATCCTCATTCCGTTGAATAAAACCGTTGCAAGGACTCAGGATTGAACCTAGAATTTATTGCACATATTTCCGTGAAAGCCTTACAGGGAATATGAAAAAATAAGGGAATTCAGACAGATTCATCCATAATTGAATGTCCCTGCTACAATTTTACATTCCCGAATTTAAGGATGAAAAAGGATATTTTTATTTTAGCTCTGTTGATGGTAAGTTATCATCTGTCAGCTGACATTTCTATGACAAAATAGGACATTATCATTATAACTTGGTATTGTAACATCTTCAATTGTGTTGTAATGAATCCCATTTGCTACTGTAACAGTATGATTATATATTTAAAACAATGCACGGCAGTAACATGCAGAGCGGCACAAATTACTTTGTGTTGCACTTCAGTTAAATAGGCTGAATGGGCTTCCCGGAAAATCCTCTGGCATGCTTGAAACTGTCTGTGCATGCGCCTGTGTTTATGCACGTTGTCAACACTGTAAATTTGTAGTGGCTGGGCACTCAACATTAAAGCCCAGCCCAACCCGGCACGTCAGTGAATATGCATTATGGCTTATGGCTTCATTAAGTCACAGCATTTTAGAAATTATGACACTGCACTGCACACACATACACGCACACCGACAGCATGGACATACACAGGATATTTTGCATACATACCACTGTTGAAGAGGCACATAATTAAGAGACCCAGAGCCTTGTGAAAGGGCAGAATCGACAGCACCAGCATCATGTTTCCCTAAACCAGCCTATTATATCTGACAAGATGTACAGAAGGCCTTCGACGCAGTACAGATGCTGGAGACACCGTCTTAGCGTTATTTAATAGGGGGAAGTAAGTCCTGGGGATTTAATTGATATCAAAAGCAGCCGGCGTGCTGAGGCAATTACATGACACAACTTAATTAATCATTTGACAATGAGGGGAAGGGCATTGTTTTAGATGATTGTTATGTGTTTAAGGGCTTTTGCGCACACTCAAGGTTTCGCAATGATGCAAAGCGTGATTCTCCATGTAAATGGGCGCTAAGCGATTACCATATGAAAGCAGCGTACCCGACAACACCTGCCGACATCCTTGGAGCTGATGGAAATAAAAGGTCATCAAAGCATTGGATTACAAGGTGACCACCAAGGAAAAGCTAATTGCGATGAATAATGGAGAGCTATTGTCAGGTAATTAGCAATTAAAACGCTGCATTTTGAGTGTAATACCAGCAGACAGTCTGTCTTCTATGCCATATTTTCTATTATGGAATCTGGGAACCGAGCCTCATAAATGGAAGATTACCTGACTTTGAGGCACCTTTCCTTAGCACATCAAAGGGCATTATTAAACCCCTGTTTACAAAACCTTTTTGTACCAGGTAAACAACTAACACCAACTTTTGCAAAGTATTTTTCTTCACTCCACAGGAAGATCAACCTCAATCACCTCTGCATACCTGCCATGTGCTCTACCACTATGTCAATTACGCATTTTGCATTTGAAATTTAAAAATAATTCTACACCATAGTTTAACCTGCCCACTTGAGCGTCTCTGTCCTGATCGACAGATCTCTTCGCTGGGGATGACCATCAGCTTCTGGAGTAGTTGTTCATCTGTGTCGCTCTGAGAATGTAGTAGATTGATGACGGACGCAAATCAATAATGTTTAACTTCCCTGCGCATGTTTTGTTTCTTCTAGAGATCAGGGAGGGTGAAACCTGAAGCAGCGGATGCTCCTGGTCCTGGGATATAATTACAAAATGTGATGACCTTGGGGTCAAGGAAACCCTGGGTGATGACATCACATGTATTATCAGAGTTACTATGAAAATACCCATCTTCATTTGTTTGATTAGGCACTTTGTCAGAAATTTCAGAGATGAAATGATGTGTTTTTGCACTTTGCATTCACACTCTATTCAAAGTTTAGAATTGGAAAAATGCCAATTAGACTAGTTTAAAAAAAGCACTATGTATAGACGAGATTCCGATGCAGCATTACCTATACACATCTAAAGTTAACCTTACTTATATTAGACGAACAGCCCTATTTGACCGAGAGTGAACCCATCCAGTACACCGTGCCTCTCTGTCTTGCTACATGCCCCCCCCTCCCCACCAAGCTACAGCATATCTAAATGGTAATAATGCAGCATCTCAATACAATATGTCCTCACTCCTTCATCGCATATTGTTTTTCTTATTCTGTCCTACGATGAGACTGCTCGGGTCCCCGCACAGCGCTGGCCAGCGGCATTGTCAGGATTCTAAATGGAGGGCCGTGAGTTTAAAAACTTAAAGAGGCAGTGAAATATTATCCAATGTGGGTGAGGAATGAGTGGCTGAGAACCACAGCGTGTCAGTGTTTAATGGTCGGACTCGGATGCATATAAGTTAGTCCAAGCATGAAGGGCAGTGGGACGCTTGCATGGAAACGATGTCCCCTCCCCTCCATCCCATCCCTCCTCCTATCAACCGGCGCACGTTCACACACATACACACTCCTACTCTAAACCCCCACCCACACAGCTTTTAACCATGGAGCCCATCAGAAACTTGTCATTTCTCTCATTCACTCCGACAGCCTTGAGACACAATGCAGACTTACCTCTGTGTTGTACACCCCATATATCAGGAAGATGAACAGGCCCTACACACACAGACAAAGAAAGAGAGAGAGGGGGAGAGAGAGAGAGAGAGAGAGAGAGAGAGAGAGAGAGAGAGAGAGAGAAAGAAAGAGAGTGGAAAAGAGGAGGAGGACAAAGTTGTTACAGTTGTTTTCTCTCTAAAAAACAGAGCATCAGAGGTAATCAGTGGAGGGACTTGTATGAATTATTTTCATTCTCTTTCCAGGCTACGCAAAACTAAGGTGGACTTTAGTGAAAAGTAACGAGACATGATGCTGAACCTGAAGGAGTACCATTTCTCTAAACTCGACCCCGAGCTTGCATGTGCTTCCTCTGTTATACCTGTGCTCCTCATTCAAGCGCCCACACAGCCATCAAAGTCTGGAACACGAAGTTGCACACAGCCTCATTGAAATAGAAAATCTGAAGTGCTTATGTTGAGTCTGTGTTCATAGAGACACACGCTATGTACTAACAATACCAAAGAACACTACAAGTTCCCCTAAACACAAACACATATTAAAAAACACACACACACATACGCACATGAAGAGAGCAACTCAGGCCAGACGAGACTATCAAGGAAAACCATTGGAGGAAAACGAAGAAGAGAGAGACAGAGGGAACATAATGAAAAAAATGACACATAAAAGAAGATATTTCATGTTCACAAAACTCCACGGCTAGTACCCAGAGCCCAAGAATGCCATGCCCTTGGATGCATAAAGGCTGCACTTTTGGTCACAGAAAAATAGCTTATTTTTCATTCCAATCCATTGAGGCATCAATTGAATGTACAAGCTGTGCATTCGCCTTCGGGCCATAATGTAATCCCGTTGCCTCAATGGAAATGGTGAGAACAACATTCTCAGAGCACCAATTGAACCTTGCTACAAAAGATGTACCAAGAAAAATGAAAAGGCGTGTAAAATCCGATAAGTTTCAAGGCTGATAGATACAGCAGATTCTTTGATAAGCCAAACATACATCGATATGTGTCTAGCTAACAGAAGGATTTCATTTAAAAGTACATCCATTTCCTTTCACTGCTTAGATTGTCTGCGTTGGTTCATATTTAAACGAGGGTAAGGACACATCCTGAGGACACACGGCCACGACCCGTCCAGTGCATCAATCAAGTTGAGTTTGGAGTTATCCAATTTTTGCCAGAGGGAGATCTCGATGCATCACCATTGACAACATGATTTGGGGGCCCATTCAGGATGACAGGCTGACGATGGCCGGCGATGACGACCTCTAGCCCAAGCTACTGCCCATTCACCTCCTACTGGCTGCTCAACGTCCTCCAGGGACTGAATTGCCCTGTCTGTCGGGCTGTCAGGTGACAACTCAGGATATCCATCCTCTTTAAACCGGCCATTCCGCTCTGACATGCTGAAGACAACAGATATAACAAGGGATCTCCAGCTGAGATCTGGGACCTGTGATTTTATCCGCACACATTTTCAGTTTCTTGTAACGTTGGTAAGACCCTACAACACTAAAGATTGAGATTAATTAATTAAAAACATATTTTGCTGATCCATACCCGACAATGAGAGGAGGGACAAATGTGTTTACCAAGACCACAAGAGCCTTGATTTCTGGTTGTCAAGTCATCTTCTGGTTAATTCTCACCACTGCCCTTGACACAGCTGTCTCTTGAGCGTTTTATCATATGGTTTGGGTTCATGCCTTATTGATATTAGATAAACTCAGACAAAATCTTCACATGATGGAGCCAAATGCCTCTGACCAGCTCCCATCAATGAGTCATTTTCACATTGAAAAGGAATCTACAAACGGTCCTGGTCTCGTGCTAATTTGTTTGTTTACTACAAAGAGCTTGGCGTGAGTTAGAAATTGTCGTCTACTATAACCATTGTCCTAAGGGAAGAAATTAAAACCATAAAAACGGCTTTATCGAAGCATTTCCAACGGAACACCTTCATTATTGCCAGTTAAATAAAATAGTGAAGCAACAGTAAAGTATTAAGTATAAATGTAATGAAAAACAAAAGCCCTGTGCAAAGAGGTCATCATGCTGATGTCATATAACGCACAACAACACACACGTGCACAAGCACAGACAATAATAGACAGTGTTTGGTTAATTTGCGACTGATACCCCATTGTATTGCATTACAATTGCAATTCCCAACGTGTTGTTGCAATTTGATTATCATGTTTTTGATCATTCCCCTTATTTGTAATTAATCTTTTGTTGTACGGTGAACAAAGTGGGAAGAACATACCGCGCACATTAGGAAAAATGATCTATTAAAATATAATTGAGTTAAAAATAAGTGGCGGCAGAAAAATAATGATGGATTGTTTAAAATGTTAATTCATTAATATTCCCACTATAAACAAACATACGAAAAATGGGGCGCATTATTTAAATGCATGAGTGCTTGTCTAAACTCAGTGCTGTTTCTTTTGAACTCTCCAACAAATGCTACAAATTTATGCAAAGGATGAACACAGTTGCTTTCAAAGTATTGCTATACTCTACATCAAACAAGGGAGCATAAATTAATTAGCTGCCGACTAATTAAGGAACAATTGTATGTTTAAGAAGTTAAACCCAACAAACACTGTCTTTTACCAAAAAAAAGGATCCCTCCAGGGAGATGTACTACATGGCGATTCGAGCCAGACAATAATGCTAACTTTATGTTATAGCATAGTTAGTCCAAGCACAGCACAATAAATAATACGAATTAAATATAACATAGTAAAGTACAATAAAGAAATAATAAAGCATCAATCTGATACCAGAAAACTACATAGAAGCTACATAAAAGACAGTCCGAAAAAGATGTGTACTAAGGTTTCTTTTGAAACTGTCTACTGAATCAGACGGCCTGACCTCCTCTGGAAGGATATTCCTGGAAGGCCATTCTAGAAGAGAGGCGACGGAGTCACAGAAAGCAACATCAATGTATTTCTTAGTTCTGCTCCGGGTGACGGACTTATTAAAAGGAACAAGAGGAGAACGTGTAATGCTGCTTCTTATTAGTTGCGCTGAGAATGCTTGAAGAACACATCTAAGTCAGAAATCCATCTACTTACAAGAATTCAATTTACATCTTATTATTACATCTGGCTTCTAACCCACACCACTGGTCGATTAGGATGTCAACGTCCTTTATGAAATTTACCAAATCTCCCTCTGCTGTCCCTCATAACTCACTCTGGCTGAGATCGTCAACTACATGCATCCGGATTGTTGACAGGATTCATCAACTGCTTGTGATAGTTTAAGTGAAGGCTTAGTAAGGGAGTCAGATTGACTGCTTAGCTCAAATGTATATGGCAGTCTATTATGACAGCCGTTGTATTATTAAGTTAAATGCAATTTAAAATCACAGCAACTGAAGCGGTTGCAGTGAAAGATCTGATTGTGGTCCATTCACAGGTTTAATCCTTTAACCCCACAACACGAAGGAGCAGAGACAGTAGAAGTTCAGTGTTTGATGAAGGACAGTTCGACAGAATACAACGCTATTGATGAATGAAATAGTTTACAGGCTTGAACCTGTGGCCTTTCAGTAACTGTAATTATGGTAAAGTATGTAAGCTGCAACCAAGTGTCCTTCTCAAAACGTTCTGTCACAGAGTAGAGTATAGAATCAGACATTTTCAAATGTTTAATCATTAATCGTGGCTCCAGAAAGATGCTCTGGTCTCCCGATTCTGGGCGAGGTGTCCGGAACCCCAACTTTTTAAACTTATTCATCTATTTATGATGTCTACTTTTGAGGGTAGTAGAAATACAATTAACAAATAAAAAATAATGAACAAGATTATAAATTTATGACTGAATGATGATCTCTCCTGCCCACCCACACACTCACCTGCAGGCCAGGCCTTTGGCGCTGCAGTTTGCTCTTTAATAATGAATTCATATTCCTAATATTTAAAGTGTATAACTTTTTTGTGAATTAACAAAAGTAGAAATACGGGAAGATGTTGTTGGTCAAATTTGTTAAGGTCACATGGCCAGTTGCTTGACTTATGACCTACTGGTTTGATTTGTTGGGATTATATCAAGACAAGCGCAACATACAGTGATCTAGTCTGAGGGCGCTTGATGTGAATATGGTTCAGTCAGAGCGAGCAACTGCACAAAAAGAAATGGATTTAGAAAAGGGCTAAGCGATGTTGCTTCCTCAAGGCCCCTTCAAGCTCCTCCATTGAAAACTGAAAAGCAAGAGCGTCCTTTTGAGAGCAGCCATTTGCCCTTGCTAGTGTTGGGACGGCCAGTCCAACCAAATCAATTTACAGCACCTGCCAGCGATTTCAGTTGTAGGAAGCGCTTATTTGTCTCCGCTTGGTATCACAACCGAGATCGGCTTAAACAGTGTCAAGGCTGATGCAGCGTTTTGTGTTTGATGTCGAATGTATAGCAAGGGAGCATCTCCCTTGCTATACATACACCGTTGAAGGAGCGGGAGACGTGCATCACGTACTGGAAAGGAGATTTCAACACGCAATGCAGACCAACTCAAAAGAACAGGTATTATGCTTCCTCTCTCTTCCATGTCAGACTCCGGGTGGAAGACCTACTGCCTCAGAGGCTTCGATCAGGGATATGGACAAGGCTCCACCAGAGTCATCCAACTGTGCCTCCTCCACGGAGGGCATGCTGGCTGGGTTTAGAGTTCCTCAAGTCAGTGACACCAGTTAGGGTCTGTAGTTCTACTCCTTTGCTTTACACAGCCTGAGCCAAGCCCTGCTTTCCCTTCCTGAGTCACCAGACAGTTCGCTACGACTTTGAGGCCACCTGAGAGTCCTTCTCTAGGGTCTCCCTGAAATCCTCGCACACCCAGGTTTTTGATTCAGTGACCACTGAAGCCACAGACCTTTTAACCCTCTTGTACTTGTCCAACGGTTCAGAAGACAGAGAGAAATCGCCTATATTCGGCTATATATATTTTGGGCAGTGTAAGAGAAAGAAAGAGACTTTGCACTTTTCAATTTAGATCTGTGTTGACGTGTTTGTTGTTCAGATCTGCCGCCTATCAGGATTCAGCTCAAACATATTTTCATATCCACCTAGCAGACATATTTTATCACATATACTTTGTAAGCTTTGTGTTTTGGTTAGAAGTTCAGTTTGGTTCTACCATAGGACGTGTTCTTCGTGCTAAGTGTAAAAAATAATTTATTTGAATGGGACCAGTCCAGCAGCAGTGTCGGGGTTTCAAAATTGAAAAGAATTTCCTCCGTTCGTACTGCACAAAGTTTCAGTTTGGCTGTCGGACTATGTTTCACTCCATCTCAACATTTGAAATCTAAATAAAAACATACAGAAACCTTTCATGAATAGATGGCTGTATTTGGTTACTTTCTGTTAAGTAATTGTAAACCATATGCTCCACACGTTTTCTTCGTAGGATTTCAGGTACTGCCATAGCTCAATGTCAAAAATGATTTGAACTTCGTCTAACTACACATCATAAATCCAAATAGATATACTTTTCACAAATCATATCATTTAATTGGGCTGACCGCTTTCTCTTAGGGAGCCGAAGACCGCAAACTCAACATCCTTTCAGAGAATTCCAGGTTTCAGTATCACTCAAAGCCAAAACTGATTTGAACATGTTAGGCCCCACGTCAAAAATCCCGGCCTAAATTCAAACACTCTGAGACACTATTCACAAATAGAGCTATCTGCATCCTTACTTGGCAAAAAAAAAACGGGGAGGAAAAATTCCGACCCCGCACCTGGTAATCATTATGGAAATGAGAGACAGAAGAGGTTAAAACGCTATGATGAGGGGGGAAAGAAAAGAAATTCACACTTCTACGCTGGGACTTGCTAATGTCTCTGACCCCTCAATGCATAAACAGTTTAATTAACATGTATACATAACTTTCACTTTAACTGCTCATGGCATGTCAAATCAAAGTGTCTGTCAGAGCTGTGAACGGGCAGTTGATACTGTGCAGGTCCGCAGCTCAAATCCAGATTTGTGTAACTGCTCCAGCTGGCCAGAGAAGCTGGCAAGAACACATGCAGGCAGGCAGGCAGTCAGACAGACAGGCAGGTAGACAGGGAGACTGCCACTCTGTGTCAGTTTGATGAGATAAACAACCTCCCAATGAAAGTTCTAACACCGAGATGAGCTTTTCTCACGTCAAGCAAAACATCAAGCCCTAAAAAAACAACAAAAAGGGAATGAAGAAATTAAGACACAATGTCTTCAATCAGCCTTAACAGGTCCCGAAAAAATGCAATCACTGACCTCACACCATATAAAGTCAGTAAAAATTGCTGAATTGTTGTTGTACATGAGCAGCAATAAACACGCTCTTGCCAATTTATCAGGGCTGTTTCAGAAATCTTTGCCAAATTCTGTTTTCAGTTTGAATTTTTTTTCTGAATTGAAGCATATTTATGTCCTCAGAAAGACTGTGGATTCCTGTGGTGAACGAATAAAATTCCGACAATCCAAACAACAATAAATGTAACTAAATAGTTGCTCACATCAAAGTGAATACAAACTCTGATATCTCAATGGAAACAAAACTGATCCTCTGCTCTCCTCTCCATTTTATTTAATCAAATTCCAAGATTACGTTAATGATTTTAACATCGATTAATTCATAGGGTTTAAAGTATGACAACCCCGGAACAAATCCTCACCTCATGAGGATTATAATGATCAGTTATCATTTAATCTGTATGAGAGACATTTTTTTTTATTTTAATTGTGCATCGCATTTATATGAATTATCACCGACAAATGTTTAGGAACACCTCTCAGTACGACGGGGTCATAGAGTTTTCGTCCTGTTCCATCCTGTTGTACTTTCCCACACACACATCTAGTCAGCAGGGCTGTCACATTGAGTGGGGGACCCCCAAGCCAGTCTGCCTCTATCGGGTGTATGGCTGCAGAGGAAAACTGAGACTGTACACACACACACATACACATACAAACAGGCACACACTGAAGCACCAGTACTGGTGTGTGATGGCTCAGGAGATGAGGGAGAGTTATTAGCTTAGCCCTGAACCACCTACTTAATATAGGGGCCAGCAGTGATCGCTAACAGAGCCTGGCAGAGGTGACAGCTTTTGGCCCTGCTTGAGGAAATCCAATTGAAAAGCAGCCAAGAGGAACAACAAGCTCGAAACAGATGTTGCTCGCTACCACCGGCGCAACTTGGGTCCACACAGCCCGGCGGCAAACAAACGGCGGTGGCAGATCTGACACACAAACATGCAAACAGCGGATACAGAGTAGAGTGCAAAAATGTATGATCAAGCTACTTGAAACTACAAAATAGAAACATTTACAAGGGAAAGTAATGCAGTTATATACATTGCACATAAGTAATTATTTATAAAGCTAATTATTAACGCCATTAGCTTTCTTATCACTGCTAATGGAATTTTTATAATCTGAAATAAATCCAATCTTCAATATAAAAATATTTTAATATATAAGCAAAAATGTAATATACAATCCTACAATTTAATGCTTTTAATAATTACACAATCTGAAGAGACATTTTCATAATTCTTTTCAAATGATCTGACAAGGACAGAATTACTGTCAGTGTTGTCAGATTGAACAACTAAAATAAACAAATAAAAATAAACACATGATGATAAAATGTAACACTTGCACATCTACACAAACACATACTGGCAATTTATCCCGTTCAAACTTGATTTAAGGATCAATTAATTGATCAATTGATCAATCCAGGGTTAAAGAGGATTTGTTTCATGTAGGAACTAAATTCACCCTGGCAACTAAACCTAAAATATAAGTGATGGGAAAAAAAATCTAGTTCAGACAGTGTTGAAACATCTTTATTGCGTGGCCAGAAGAAAATGTTTTTTTCCCATCAATCCATCCATCCCGCCTCTTTTAACATTCCTAGGAGGGCAAGGTAATGAAAAGACAACACACAGGCCCTCACTACATTATACCAACCTTACTCAAATGTTAATTGTGTTTGGCAGGGCTCGCAATGCCTCATTCATAATATCATTCATTTATTTTTTTCTATTACAGCTACTGCAAAAAAGAGCAAGGAGGGTTTGGGGGCGGGGATGGAATGGGCTAAAATCAATTGTGACATATCTTTATTGCCAGTCGATGACAAATGACAACACATTTGCCATTTCTCTGGC
This sequence comes from Macroramphosus scolopax, assembly GCA_901007825.1. NCBI lineage: Eukaryota > Metazoa > Chordata > Actinopteri > Syngnathiformes > Centriscidae > Macroramphosus > Macroramphosus scolopax. The sequence continues at coordinate 29,926 of CAAKHC010015261.1, forward strand.
ATTGTGTCAGTGTGTCATATTGATTTTACATCAGACGGACAAATGTTATTGAAGAAGCGCCCAAGTAACAGATGAGCACTGTATTTTACTTGTTTTAATGTTTAAATAAACCAGCATGACAGGGGATGAAGAGCTGATAGACTAGCGCAGGGCAGAATTTTTCCATTCGTTAATACACACATTAACTCAATTCAAATGTGTTTACACAAACCGGACCTGTTGCGAGAGAGCGATGGGAGTTGGAAATGCACCATGAAACAGATCACACTGCGCACATGTGGTAATGGGATCGAGAGGTTTGGGGGATTTGGGGGGGGGTAAAGAGAGAGAGAGGGAGAGAGAGAGATTGAACTGTAAACAAACTAGCTTTTAAACAAGACAATTTAGGGTTTGCGTGTCTAAAGCGCCAAGCAAAACATAGCTACGGAAAACTGATACAAACTTTTAGCACATGGGTCAAAGAAAGAGTCTTTGAACTGGCGAGGGAAGTGTGCTGCCAGTGCAAAGTGCTGTTTAATTAAAAATACTAAGGTATCCAACAGGCCTTTCTGGGGCGCCCCCTTGTCAAACTGTATGTGATCTTGCTGTCAATCTCACATGGTGTTTTCTAACTGCATAGTTTTCCACTGACAAAGAGGAAAATTGCTGAGGGAGAGCAGTACGGAGAAACAGCAGCTGGGGATAGGTTTTGGCTTATTGTAACAGTACACATGGACACACACAGGCATGCACACACTTGCATATGCAGGGGCTCTGTTACTGTACAAGAGGTTCGTGAAACTAGCTGTGTAGTCAAACTACACAGACACAACCTGTACCATCCACGTACAAATAATAAACCGATAACAAATGCATCAATCCAGCTTCATTACTCATAAAACTCATGACTGTAAAATGCTTCCAAATTAATGCGTCTGGCTTTTAAAGGACTAGTGTGTAGGATCTAGTGACATCTCGTGGTCAAGTTTTAGACTGCAACCTGTCACTTCACGAGTTTGCGTATGATGATCTCACAGGGGCTGCACTAACCTTCTATGCATAAATTAGATTCCTCATATTTCTCCCTCTTCAGTAAGAGTACCTACGGTACATGTGATCCTTCATTTGTCAAAATCTGGCTTCTCGTATTTCTTACACCAACAAAATCTTTACCAAGCACCTGCAGTAAATGAATTAAACACGAGTGTGGATACCAGCCTGGGACCTTTCAAAAATACATTTCTTTGTTTATTGAGTCTTACACAGTGGATGAATTCACTTAGCTGCAAAAGGTGGTCATTAAACAAAATAAGCAGTGCTATAATAAGAACCAAATTAATTCAAGGTAAAACTGTTATTGTGAGGACATTTGGCTTTTTTTTATTTACTAAGGCACGAAACCTGTAGACCACGTTTGTTAACCTGGCAGCAAGGAGCTTAACCAGGAAGGAATGATGCACACTCCTCAGCACAGGAACCCCAGTTTATGTCCAGTTATCCACAAGCACACATCTGTAGGTATGAAAACAAATAAGTGTACACTTACACAGACACACACTTGCAGTGTGTTTGAAAAAAATAAATTACATTGCACTGCTGACAAGACTGTGTTGCAGTGCCCTTGACTAACAATGACAAATGGATGCAATATGCAAAATCTGAACAAGTTGCTTTTGGGCACAAAACAGGAAAAAGATTGTTTCAGGTACCACTTTGGGATGCGCCTGTGCTCTCCTGTCTCTCAGCTGAGGTGAGCCGAGCTGAGGTTAATGGCATGTGTCAAGATCAAGAAGTATGTTCCCGACTGTGTGAGATGTATATCCATATGTGTGTGTGAGACGGCAACAAAAAGAAAGACAGAGACAGAGAATATCTTTCACTTATTTACAGTCGACAAAAATCAATGGGTGTGTTATATTATTGCATTGTATCTGTCACCTTGTATTAGTTGAGGGTGTAATTTACAGATGCATATAAACTATTTAAATATGCTCTCTAAAGAAATGCAAATTATATCTGAATTTGTCCTTGTTATTTTTAATTCAGTAAGTATACCTGTGTCACAAAGCTTTTCTTTCAATACAATTTATAGCTGCAGGTAAAGAAAAACTTTATCGCTTAGTATGTTTCCGATATAGCGGTAGCTCCCCATACGTCCTTGAAATAAGTCTTAAATCAGGAATTTTAATACAAAACTGTAATTAGTCTATAAATCAGAAAAACTACAGTGAAAGAGAAAATTCTCAACATTAATTGTGTGTCATTATGTGTGAGGGAAATATTTGGGTCATGTGTCTGTGTCCAGGTACACGAGTCTGCGTAAAGCGACCGTCTCTGTATCAGAGGTGTGTGTGTGTATTGGTGTGTGAATGTGTGTGCTTGTGTGCAACAGCAGCACCACGGTGGCAGGGTGTATCCATCATGATAAACCGGCAGACTCTGCAACTGTCACATGCAATCACACTTCACTACGGTTCGCAGGACTTCAAAGTGAAAATGAATGGTAGTTCATCGACATGAAGACTTCATATATCTTCGTTTTTTTGCTCTCTGCCTCTTTTATTTTTCGGTGAGACTTGTCTCTTTTCTTCCAGCCCCATTTTGTTGGAAGGACTACCTGTGTTTTTTGTCACTGTCTGAAATGCATCGTGGGTCACGGGGATTTTGTAAAAAAAAAAAAAGACGGAAATCTCTTCCATCCATCATTTTCAATCAGTTCACACAGAGATTTTAATCAGTTTCTGGTTTTCAGTCAAACCTGACACTTCACAGAAACATGGCGACTTAATTGTTTGCATGAAAATGGTTTAAAGATTTAAAGTTCGCTTTCCCATATTTTCAGACAGTCTTAAATCCTATTTAGAGTCACCTGTTGAATGTAAGTCTTATATTCTACTCTCATTTCCTTGGCCACCCTATGAGCAGTGTTGGAGATTAACACATTACACAAATATTTTAAACAAAATAATGGTATGTGTAAACTAACATTTTAATGTGTAATTCAATCTTTCTGACGCAAGATCTCACGATTTCCAAGACACACCTTGATGGTAATGCATCTAATGACCCTTCTGAGATTAAAAAGTCTACATGGCATTAAGCTATAATTTAACATGACAAGTGTTAAATGTGATAATCATCAAATTTGCAACCACTTGAAAGTCAAATGAGCCATAATAATGCCAGAGCTGCAGCTGCTGCGGCTCTCTCGGACCATGGCAAGGCTTGCCTTTAATCTTGTAATGACTGAAATGACACTGAGCTTTAAAAAACGGAGGGGATGAGGCTATAGGTCTCTCTGCCTCCCTCCCCTTCTCTGCCCTGGCTCAGGCGCTGCTCTCGCTCTCCAAGCTGTTTGATTGGCACATGCTTTCACTTAATGAGGGATAATTACTAAGGAAAACAAGTGGGAGACCACATCTGTTCAGTGTAAAATGAAGTCCAGGCCTGGTGCAATCTGTCAGATGTAGCTTTCAGGTTGTGTGTGAATGTTTTACCCACCTTTAGTGGCCTCCCAGTTCAACACAACCCCTCCAGGACCCTCCCTCCACCTTGTCCCGACAAGAAGCAGATTAATAGGAATCAGCATGTGGCTGTAAACACTCAGCGGGAAGAGTGTGTATCTATGAGCACTGACGCGCATAGGAAATGACCCGGGGTATCTGTCGGGGACAAGCCAGGGGCCACCCCAGGAAGGGCAAGAGGCCAGTGTGGACGATCAACATCCCAATCAGTGACCTGCTGGCCGAGCTGTTGTTCTCCAGCTCCCATCGCCACTGTTTTGTTTGTTTTCACACAATGCTGTAATGGTAGTAAAATACATAGATTGCTGCTACTGTTCCCCAGGTACCTCCACATACTGCCGATAAATCATCTCTGCATGGGATCTACATTGTGCTAAAATGCCTTTTAATGGCCGGCCCATGTTTACAGGTAGTTGCCTTGATTGTAGTCTGAAGCTAGAACCATAAATCAATGTTTGAACCCGCCGTTTTTCATGTTAAATTGAATTACTGTCAAAACGATAATTTTGTTTCACTGTTAAGACAATTAGAAACAATAATTGGATATGATTTAAGAGGGCAGTGACACACACACACACCTCCATACTCAACTGAGAGTGATTTATGAATGAACGCAGGAAGTTAATTTCTCTATTTACACGGGTGAGTATTTCACACACCAACAATTTCCTTTTAAATAAGGTGCAGCTCATTATCAAACGATTTGTAAGCCAAACCTCAATTTTTTAGTTACAACCTGTCAGTCTCAAGTTGACCAACTCTAAATCTTTTATACTATTAAGTTAACTAAATGTTATAATCCCAATAAATTATTAGTGTGTATGTTATTAGAGCATATGTTTTCAAACCATTTAATATGATTTATATATTGAACAAAAGTTGATTTATAAATAAAAGAACTGAGTATTATGGGATTTCATGTTAGACCTTTATTTTGAAGCAACTAATTAAGATGCTTTTATTTCTCTGAGGCATGTCCATCCTGAATCTGTGTTGTAATTAAACTGAATTACCTTTCTAATTTTCAAGTCCAGCAAATCAATTAATAAAACCTTGGCAGAACACATGTACATTTTCTATCTAATGAGGTATTTTACAAGGAGAAGAGCCAGCACCGTTTATTTGCTTTAACCTTAATGCAGCGAAAAGAAAATGTCTCACATTTAAATTGGTACTGATATTTGACAGCCTTTTAACCTCCCGACACCCTCACCCCCCTCTTCAACCCCATCCCACCACCTCCCTGCCACCCACTAAAAGAACAACAAGGTTTTGCTTTCTTGCCCTGCGCTGACCCAGTTCTCCCTAATTACCCACAAAGTATACATCAAAGCCAGGGAAATGTACAGATCTGCTGCAGTGTGGCAGCGTTAGGGGAAAGCAGGACTACCCCTGAGCTGATCGCCACCAGGCATCACAGATACTGTACGTATGTATGTGCGTTTGTACACATGTACCGTGATGTCAGCAGATACAAAAGGCAAGGCGGTGCACTTATAAATAGAATGTTCCTGTCAAGCTTCTCCTGACGCTGGATGAGGAAGAAAAAGAGACGTGGACGAGTGAGATCATTTCGGAGTCAGCTGATGAGATGACAAGCCTTTTGAAATGCATATATGTAAATATATATGTATATAAAGTAAACCATGAAGAAAGGGACGTGTCGCAAAACGTATAGATGCTGGATTACAACATAGAGATACGGTATGTGCAAGAATTAGGCAAATGCATGAATGCAGTTGGTCTCTCACCCTCACACACATCTTTCTCTGTCTATGGTTGTGAGGACCTTTCACATTACATTCCTCAACTCAGACCTAACTTTAACCATCACAACTGAATGCCTAACCCCAACCTTTACCCCAAATGTAACCTTAGCTCTAAAACCAAGTCTTAACCCTCCAACTGCCCTCAGGAGTTGTGACAACCGGCCAAAGTTTCCTCACGATGCAGAAATATTCTCACTACGATGGTGTCAAACCGAAACGTGTCCTCTCAAAAATAGAAAGACGTGCTCATTCACAGACAAACACTGGTATGGTGTGGCATAGGCAAAAAAAGGGATGGTTTGCTTTCTTATGACACAGGCTATTACTAAATTGAGCTGGCAGGTAATTCTAAGGCAAATAAATGCCATCGGGTTTAACAGAAGGCGGGGTGTTAGGGGTGGCAGTGTGAGCAATGACAGGAATTCTCTCCCCTCTTTTGACAGGAAGCCTATTATTCTCACTGCTTTATTTTCCCAGGCCGGGCCAGTTTTTCTAAAACTGATAGTATTACAAATCCCCCACCCATGCACTCCGACCCGCCAAATAATAATAATAAAAAAAAAAAAAAAAACCAGTCCTTCCTAATCTCAGGTATTTCTCTTTGGCTGGTTTGCCTTGTCACTCCTAGATTAAAGGAAAAAAAGAGATTGAAATTTGTCCGTCCTCTGCGGGGTATATTGGGTTTATACATAAAGTGCAGTACACAAACAGAGCAACGCAGGAAAAGAAACAAAAGGGAAAAAATAAGTACAAATAGAGACAAAACACACTATAAATATACTACTTAAAAAGCTGTGCTATATCCTCATTATAAGTGCCATCACAGAGAAATATGGTGGGAGTCAGTGCTGACCTTGGTATCCCGTTTGAATATTGTTTTAATGCCGCAGCTGGTAATTGAGGATGCAACACAAACAGTGGACTCTTTTTCAAAGGGAAAGTTATTTTCCCAGGCAATGGAAATGCAAACAATCATGTCGTGCATTTATTTGTTTGTTTTTCAACCCCACCTCATAATTATCCAAGACACTAATTAAAATATGGATTTATAAATAAATCTCCATGATTTTACCTATGACTACATTAATTTAAAAGTTTGCATCACCCGAACGGAGTTTCTTTAATTATGTCACTTTTTATTTTTATAAACATATTTGCAATAATTTGATTATACTGTGTGTTTCTTTGTGAAACTACAGAACTAATGATTTCAGACGATGTAGCATCTGCTAACAATGAAAAGAGACGCGAACAGGTAGTTTAATTTACTCATTTACGTGACGCGGTCTTGTTGCTATGTGCCAAAACGCGAATTGGGTCACCACAACGTTGATGTGCAAACAGACTTATGTCGCAAAAACAAGGGGAGTATCTTGTAAACACTATAGACATGTATACTGATAGACGGCATATCAGTTCCCCAAAAAAAAAAGGAGACAGCCACCTACAGTATCGGCCATAAGTCTCGCCCCTCAATGTTAGCAGATCGGACTTCAGCCAAACAACAAAACCCATTTTCGGATACATTTTCAAGTATTCAATTATATGTAATGTTTGGTCTTAATCACATTTGAGCCAGGAGCAACAATCCGACCAATTTAGCATTGAACGCTCTCTAACTCTTGATCGTACAGTACGGGATTAGAGTTTAAGTAAAGGTAGGACATTTTTAAATTGCAGGAGAAACAATTTTGATTCAGCAGCTTTTTAGGAAGCATAAGCAACACAAACCAGCAAATCACACCTGAATAACAAGTGACAATGTTAGAGAGAACGGTGACTCTAATACGGATCCACTTACATGGGATTTATTTGGTTTTCCAGTTCAAAAACAAGTATGGAGATGGCTTTACTCTGGCTTTTCTAAGAGCCTCTAAACTGCAAGCTGACTCAAGGTAATATTAAAGGCACACTTTCTTCCACTTACAGCCTATGGGAAAGTTTTGACTGCTGCCTCACATTTTTAAGGCCTAATGAGAGCTGCCCGTGATAATCATTAGACCTTATTCACAGATGCTTTGTCATTTTTTTTCTCTGTTTGCAATAGTACCAGAAAAATAACTAAATACTACATATTTTTCAAAACATCCCCAGATCATTGACTTGTTCATACCTTCATAAAAATGTTTTTCAATTAGGATTGATCTTAAAAGATAGGCATGTCATTAAATCCCTAGTATAAGTGAACACAGATAAAATCTAGTTAAGGGAAGCAATGTAACTAGGACGCCGCTCTCCCTGGAAATATATTCTAGCTCATCCAGGGGGATGCAGAGGTATTCTCGGGCAAGATGAGGTTTACAATCCCTCAGGCATTTTATTTATCTGCGACAGGATCTCCCATCAATTGAACATAATTTTAAACACGTCCAAAAAGAGGCGCCCAGGAGCCGCCCAAATCAGATGTCCAAACAACCTTTTGCAGGCTCCCTTCGATCTATTCAGAGCTCCGCGTTTTATCCCTAAAGACTGAAACACACCGCCTAAGTCAACAGGGTTTGTGTCTAACAGAACCTCTTGCTTTCATCTTCGGCAGGAAGGTTAATAGGTTACAGCAGCCACACAGCCCGTGGCAGCCGTGCATCATCTAGAGTTTCGGAGTGTAACCTTTTTTTTTTTTTTCCCCCATTTGATGTGCGCATTTCTCAGCAAAAGTAGAAAGTGGAAATGATGAGTAAATTGAGATGAGAGTCAGCACCTTCAAGTCTGAAGCCATCTTTCTCTGCTGGAAAATAGTGAATTGCTTCCTTCAGGTTGGGAGTGAGTTGCTGTCCCAAGTGAAGGAACACCTCGGGGTCTTACACGAGCGAGGTTTAGATGAAGTGTCTGGTCAACGGGCAGTTCGGTTGGATTTCAGCAGTGATATGGGCATTCGGTGGGGCTTATAGCGTCCTATCTTGAGTTTTGGGTATTGCCCGAAAGACTAAGATAGAGGATACGCTCATTCTCACCACTACACACTCAAATGCAAACTTCCCCAGCGCATGTTGGAGGTCACAGTTTGATTAAGTCAACAGCACCTTATCATCTACAAAAAGCATAAAAGTGAATAATATCAGATGTGGTTGAAACAATTGGTTGAAATATAATATGTAATACTCTCATCTCAATCTGTCTTACCCAGCTCACCCTCTAACCCTGGCGCTGATTTTGCTTTTGATTTGTGCATTATATTCGACTACAAACAGAACTACCGACCCTGCTAGAACAAATACAATTTTGCACTTTGTTAGAAGACGGACAAAAAAAGGAATAATCACACATTTTCAAACAATCTCTTCAGATCCTGTGAAAGCATTGCTTACTTGCACAACGTGTCTCCCATCTGGTAGAAAATCAATAAGCTGAGAAACACTTTATTGATCATATCTATATCTTGGATACACTCTGATGTCATGCTCTACTAGTGAAGTGTGAGTGTGTGTATGTGTGTGTGTGTGTTACAGAGGGGGTTATGTATTCATTTCATCAATATTAATTTTGAAGCCCTAAGCTGCATTAAACCTATGCCTCCGGTATTAAGCTACTTTTCCAGTCATTTTATTATAATTAGGTGTCTAATGTGGCTTTGGATGACCTAATGTGAGTGGGTGCACTCAGACATTTAAGCTGATGAAAATGAAATAAATTAACTGAGGCAATGCCAAACAAACTGTAATGCAACGTTGTCTTGAACAAACACGACTCTGTTTGTACATGTGGAGGGTACGCTGGTGGCGTCATATATATATCGTTTGCAATATTTTCACCGGATGCCTTTAAAATCTCATTACCACGCACCTGTCGGTTCATTTTATGAGAAACATGAAAACATTGTTGTCATTAGTTCCCGTGACATAAAAGACCTTAATGCCGTATTTTTTTTGGAAACAATTAAAATTCTCCCATGGATTTCTCTGTAGTTCCACACTGTAATGACAAGGCACAGGGTTGCCCTCCACAGGCAGGAAATGGACATGACAGACAAAAACAATACATTCTTGACAAAATTCCTCCTGTGCAAAACGATTGAAACAAACCACAGGGACTCGCATGTGTTCTTAACGACCAGGCGATAACAATTGCTACCTTAATATTTTCCTTCCCACTCCCTAACTTCCGTCACCTCTCTACACTGCTTTGTCCCTTATCCTCCATTTACCCACCCTCTCCTTCTGCAGCTCAAAGTTATTGATAGTTTGAAGTTATGGGCTAATAATAAGATGGACACTGCATGGCCAGGAGCCTATTATACCCAGGTAATGGATAGTGTGAGGGTTTTGAATGACATTGCCCACAGATTGGATGACGGTGGGTGGAACGATTTATGGGCTGCCCAAACAGCCCCCCGTCCCCTTCCACACTCATGCTATTTATCTCTAGCTTGATAAGGAAGCAGATGAGGCATGCCTGTATTTATGGCGAAGATGTTCATAAAAACTACTAGTACAAAGCTGGAAGTTTGAATCGACTCCAGGGAACAGAATGTCCATTCAAACCTCAGTTCACACTTAGTTTAAAGTGTCCAATGCAAATTACCTTGTGGCATTATTGAAGATCTTTGTTGAAATAAAATAAGGACATTGAATTCTTCAATGCTTAAGATTTAATCATGAAAACAACTGCAGGTGTCAAATAAGGAGCCTCACCATAACTCCAGGGTTTCCTGAAAATAAGTAAACATGCACTGATGTATTCTTGTTTGATCGGACTTTAATCTCTTCTATACTTCAAGATAAGATGGCGATGAAATGACAGATATAGATTATGCATGTCCAGGACACTTCTCAAACTGTGCATCATCTGCAATCAATTCATGGAAATCGCATAAAAATCAAAAGGCCCGACTGCTCGGGTCTGCGCAGCACTGGCCTGCTCAGCTCTCGGTTGAGAAGACTAACAAAAACAGTGGAGACACTTCCGACAGCGTGTTAATGAGGGGAGCAGAAGAGGAGGAGCAGTCAGGGTGTGAGCAAGTGCAATAAAAAAATGCTTGTCAACATTATCTGTTTTATTGATTTAACAGTAAAGGCTTGCGGCTCAAGCTTAATGTTTCTATTGTTTGCCCACATGAACAATAGCCACAAAAAATACTAATGTTTGCCAATGCAGGTTCTGCATGCATCACCATTAAGGTTATATACGTTTCATCATCTTTATGAGTGGCCATTATGGTGAGATTATGTTTCTTAGTGCTCCTCCTCTGCCGATGGTGGGGACATCTCCACAGAGGGAGGCCATATTCTATAACACAGCAACAGTAGTCTATTGTAATGAAGGGTCCAATTAACTTATCGAGGGGATCAATGGGCAAAAGAAAAACAAGTTCCTCACACAAGTGCAGATGTTTCAAGACTTATAGGGGCTCAGCTAAAAAAAAAGGGACATTTCTAAAACTTTAATTTTACATTTCTTCTAGCGTATATTCGGCACGGTGTAGTAAAATTCTTAAGTTTTCACCTTCTGTCTAAGGACAGAGGGTGAAAAGTCCATTGAATCATTACAACTTGTGATTTTGGTCTAGACAAATAAAATGGAACTGCATTGAATTTACATCTCCACTGTGTTTGGTATTGAGTGCTGACAAGTTGGTATTAAAAGCTGCCACGCTTCACTCAGCAGAACAAAAGAGCCACACCTACATAAACTTCATCATCATAAAATCTAAATGGAGATCACAGCACTGCTCACCCTGTTTGACGGACAGAGCCGAGAGGTCAACAGGGTGTGTGATTGGAGCAGCGTGAAGCCTGGCAGGGTTCCCGTTGTGCCCTGAACTGTTCAGGCCTTTTAAAGACACACTGTGTTGGTCTATTATGCCGGGAACAGCTGGTTATTACCAGGGGATTCCTCCAGTTACTGGGAACACACACAGGCGCCCCACACAAAACACATTCATTGAGAGATGTTTTTTAATTGAATTAATTTATTGTCTTTTTCCTGACCTGTGTGGTATTTTCTGAGAATTAGTGTGCTGAGAGTACAAGAAGGCAACAGAAAGCTTCATATCCTTCATTTAGTTGAGAAAATGTTTTTGAGATTTTCAGAATTCTTAAAATAAACTTTTGGTTGCAGATTAATGCTGCAACATTTCTATCCAGCTGACTAATGCTTTAGACAGGTTTTCTCTGAACAGTCATGTTAATTAGACTGTTATGACTTGTGACTCGTGAGTTAAAGCACAGGGCTTAAACGAACAATCGTTTACTCAAGGTTTTCACTCAAATTAATCACTTGAGTCAAACAAAACAAAGGCAAGCGGCAAAATATCAAATCGTACTTTTAATTTGCCAGTTTGGTCGCAGCCCAAAGCAGCGTGAACGGTTGTGCATGTTATTATTGTGTTGATCCATGTGTTTCAAAACATAAACCCTTATGTAGACATGGATATCACCAGGCTTTATACGTCACCACAGATGTAACTATATCATAAAGCAGCACATGGTCTGCATGGGGCTGTGAAGTTATGTGACTGGCAGAGCAAATTTTCGGTGCAAAGTAAGTCATGTGGATTAAATGAATAGAAATTAATTAGCTTGCCCTCCTATTGATATTCCACTACACCGAAGAATTTATTGTCTGTCCAATCCGTCCATGTACATGACATATTCCTGTGGGAGGGTCTTTTGCTCACGGCTTGATTCAGGAAGTCAGAAACACTAACGGCAAAGCATCCAGTTGATTTTCGAAATAAAACACATCGATAGATTTTGTATTACAGTTCAAAATGTGCAAACTAACATGCACACATTGGACAAACCCACAGTGTCCTTGTGCACTTGAGCTGGTGGTTTTTGCACTTTTACAATTAAGCCAAGAGAGTCCGATAGATCGGCAGTAAGATAGATGAACAGATAGGTAATAGACCAAGAAAGATAAGATGGACCGAAGAGAGACAGATGGATAGTTGAATTAACAGAGAGATACATGAAACAGAATAGAATCTATCTAATCTGTGAACATGAGAAGTAGTTCAGCCGCATAATAAGCGCCAAGAAAATCCTTCTGTATTAATTACTGTCAACATGGAAAAAATATAATTAGATATACAGGGGAAAAAGAAACTATTTATGGCAACCAAGGGGCCTCGCTTAATGATCAGACTGCAGCTAAAACCTCTATTGATTTTCTCATTAAATATACAGCTCAATTAAAGATACAGCTGATTAAAAGACAGCTACAAATCAGAGCAGTGGATCTGGACATGCTGGGGAAGCTGGGTAATGTGGGGCAGAGTGCCGCAGTGAGATTTTATGATTTCCTCCTCTCTCTCCTCCCTTACTGCAGAGCATACATTAAATAAATACTTTCTTTCATGGGATAACCAATATTTATTTCTTAAACCACACAAAACATAACTAACAGCCAGGTGCACTGCTTGCGTGCAAAATTAGTTAAAATATGATGGTATATTCCTTTCTCTAATATTTGTGACAAAACTACCGTTTGAATTTCAGCACTAAAAGCATAAAAAAACAACAGTGATAAACCACAAACGACAACAATGACGCTGACCTTTGAATGTATGAGGCAGAAATAATCAAAAACACAATACAAATCAACTTTCCTTGTTAAAATGAAGCACCTGCTTAGCACAAGTCAGACCAAGGCTCTTTTTTCCCTTTTCTGCTTCAGCCTTGTCATGACAAATAAAAGCCTTGACAGTCTGTGTACATTCACCATGAGGGAAGGGCAGAATTACAATGTATAATAGAAAACCTTTCTATTTCTCATTGAAGAAAAAAAAAACAGCTTAAAGTCCGTAAATGTTGTTTTTCAGTCGCTAAAAAGTTTTTGTTGTGGCATTATTTCAGCCTCGCGTCTTTCTGCGTTATTGCAACAGATGGATGGCTGAATATTTTTCAACTGTGAGTAAGTGATGCATTTGACAATATACCCCCATGTATCCTTCCATCAATTTTCTGCCACTTATCCAGAACCGGGTGGAAGTGGCAGAAGACTGAGTAAGTTAACCCAGACGTCCGTCTCCCTAGCAACACTCTCTAGCTCTTCCTGGGGGGCCCCAATGCGCTCCCAGGCCCAATGAGAGATATAATCCCTCCAGTGTTTCTTGGTAGAACACGGGGCCTCCTACATGTGTACATGAGTATATATTTACACTTAATGGCTCCACACTTAATTCTCTTGATTTATACATCAAAACACTTTTGCTGTTGAAAATCTCCCTTTTCAACAACTTTTTTTTTTCTTTTACTCTTCTTGTTGTCGTAGCTTTTTAAACATATTCATAGAAGTGAACATGTAACTTGTCTGTTTTGGGATGATCGCAACAACTGTGACATTTGTGTGAGTGTGTGTACCTGCAGGGAGTTGAGGAGAATGAAGATATATGCCATGACAATGGAGAACGGTACCAGGACGCCACACAGCCACGTCAGTCCAAGGATGGGCAGCAGAACCAATACTGCCTTCACTGCGGCTCTGTGTGCACACACAAACAGGAACAAATCATAAAAAGTGCATTCATGTATTCACACGTTTGCCACACAATTACTTATATTTGGAACACACACAAACCATAAAGACTGAACTTGTTGACCGAGTGACTGGCCTAAATAAAAACAGATATTGCTTCTTCTTTTTTTTTAAATAATCTCCTTCCTCCCTCTTCATTCTGAGCTCCATTCTGGGTTTTTCAACTTCTCAGCTCTTTTTGGACAAGACTAAACGGCTTTGGCAAACTGGTTGTTCCATACACAACGCCGTGCAGCTGGGAAGACTCATGGGGTAACAACTTCCCACCTTAATTCTGCTTTAATTCTGTTTGGAGTGGAATTAGCTTCCCGCTCAGGTGACTGCCAAACCGCTCCAGCTGTGTGTGTGTGTTCATATGTGTGACATGGAGGGCGGCAGGCCCTAGTTTATTCAGCGGAGGAATGTGTTTGAGTTTCCGAGACGGCTGCCACACAGGGGTGCCAAATGGTTCAAGGCCTGCTTTGAAAACCCTCATAGTGCACCTACTGTGTGCCCTGGTGGGCTGAGGTTGTGAAACATACACACTTTGACATAATTTTCACAATAGAATCATTTACCAGGCTGCTGGTGGGAAATCTACTGAATCCCACGCAGTGGAGTTTCACCCAGATTAGCTCATACCAGCGCCATGAGAGGACATCAGAGCAAATACAGTTGTGACAGAGCTTGATGGTTATTGTTTCTGTATGTACAAGAGCTAAGAATGCATCATTTTGAGGAACGTAAGGCCATGCTACATTACATAACCAATTCATAACTTAATGGAAAAGTCAGAATAGCAAAGTTAATTTTATGAGAAAGTTTATGTTAAGGCTTGAACTGGAATATATTACTATTGGGTTACTTAACGTGCATGTACAATATTCCTACATCTCAAATGTAAAATTAAATTATTCCGAGACCTAAGACTATTTGTATGATCATTCAATCCTGGGTAACAAAAACTATTCAAGTATTAAGATGGAACATGTGTATATTTTCAATAGTTTTATCAAAGGGGTTCTTGAATGACACTTTATTTTTCTCTGCAGCTGTTGAGAGCTGATATTTCAACTCATATGCTTATGTTTGTTACTATGTTATCAAAATAACTAAAATCTTACAAACTTACTACCACAAGAACATCAGTATGGGGTATCCCCTAAACTGCATTACACGGTTTCTGCCAAATTGGAACAAAATTAAAATAACTCGTCAAAAGGTTAAAACTAAAGTATAATAAAAAGTAACACATGAACCGAATTACTGTATCATTTCTGTATCTGTTTAACACTGAAAGATATTAAAAAACTCAGACCAGATACGTTGAAAACATTGTAAGTGGTTGAAGATGGATGTAATGTAATCCATTCCAAATGTATTTCTCTCTTGTTGATAAATGAGGCCGGCAGATTTAAAAAGACAAATATTCCTGATGCATTTCATCTGATGTCTAGTGACACTAGCTCGTCTGTTCCAAGGCCCTGGAAGCGCAGTTCAGTGATCAGAAAAAAGGACAAATGGCGCCTCCTTGTGGTTGGTACCTAATTTGCTCATAGGCTTGTTCCACAGGACTGGTGCCCATGGCCAGCATGATGGACCTCCTCTTGGCTGTGGAGATGGTGATTACCACCACCCTGGTTAGTACCATGACATTCACCTGTCAAAGGAACAAGAGGTTACAGAATTGAGAGGAGGCCAAAAGCAAAGGGTGAAAGATGAGACAAATGAAATGGAACACGGAGGAAAAAAACAGGGTGTCATATCTATTGGGACGAAGGGGAGAACAAATAAGTTAAAAAGTAGAAGTACTGAAAATACTTTTGTTTGAAAAAATGGGATCAACATTAATATACTATATATACAATATATACAGTTTTACTAGTAACATTAATGTTAACATTAAAGTCCAACCTCACATGGAGCTCATAACAGGTTTAAAGTACACACTTGCTGATGTGCCTTGTATTTTGCATCATAATAATTTAAACATGATCAGACTACACAAAAAGAGTATGATTTAATTTACTTACCATGATGATGAAGATGACGGGCCCGGCAAAGCCCCAGATAACGCCGGTCTGGACACTGAGCCAACAGGAGCGATCCGCCAAGTATTTGCCTGAGGCCGATGCCAGCGTTATGGTGACTATTAGCACCGGCAGACCTGGAAGAAGGGCAGGGAATAAAGGAAAGACAAAGGAGGAAGAGAACAAATGAGAGGGGTTAAACTAAGATAAAAAAAAAGGCAAACAGGAAGAGGAAGGCAGCAAAAAGAATAAACATGAGGAAAAGTTATGCAATTGTACCCCAGCCGATGAAATAGTAATACTTCATGTGTCGGTCTTCGCTTAGGTTGACAGCCACCACCTTGCTCCAGAGCAGCAGACCCTCCACAAGCATCCAGCTAAATGCTGCCATGAAGAAGAGATGGAGCAGTGCTGCCACAAGCGTACATGCAACCTACAAACAAACCAGCACAGACACACAGAAGGTAAAGGTTACATTGACATGCAACAAAAGCAAATAGTCTCATAAGCCAAAAAATAAGAGTACGCATTTCTCCTTTTAGTTATGTACTTGAAGAAGATACTTTATTTTTATAACAAATTAGGTGTTAAATTGAATCTTGAAGCTGATTTTGGGGAGGGGTTCTCTCCTGAAATAAAAGGTTGTGCTGTAGATTAATTGTTTAATGGCAGCTCGTGGTCATGGGTGATAAATGAGGTGGCAGTAGTAAGAAATATCCCACTTACACTACTACAAATTTTTTTTGGTGATGCTTTTTAGATGTTTCTTTTTTTATCTTCTATAATTTTTTTATGTAAAATACTGCATATTATATCATATTGTTTCTGTTCTGAGGAATTTATTGAAAGAGACTACACAGTACCTATTAAAGCGTCAGGTTGTATCCCTGTAACAAATAAATATGTCATAAATATGTTAAAATATTTCACCATTAAAAAACATAAACTGCAAGTAGCTGTGGATCGATCATCAGTTTAATGCCTAAAACATAACATTGAGAAACCGACTGTGTAAAAAGCCTCGTTAAAAAATGAAAAATGACCTTCAGGTCGTACATACATATGAAACCATTTGATTAATTTAAAAATAGCCACTTGCCCCCAGGGGTAAAGCTCATCTCAACATGACCTGGGGTCAAAGGATCAGGGGTCAAACCAACTACTGACCATTGAGTGACCACAGAGAAACTGGGCCATTTGTTCTGGATGATGAACAACAAAAGAGCAGCCCCTTTAATAACATTCAATACTGAAGCATCTGCGTTAGTATTTTTCCACTTCCATCTTTCTGATCCATATCGTTCAACAGTTAAAGGGGAAACTCCTCCATTAGTGTCCGTCATTCACTTGTCCCCTGGTATAATAACTATAATACCTATGTATGAGTAGGTCAAAGCAGCTGTGTGAGTCATTAGTTTGTACCTGATTGTGAATGGCTGAGCCGCTGCACAGTAGAAGCACCTGAGCGCAGATCAGAGCGATGAACAGGTTCTTATGAATGGATGTCCTGTCGGACTTGGGAATGCTAGGCAGAGAGGAGAACGACTTCAAGCATAAGAAGTTAAAGTATTAATAAAAAATAAAAACAAAAAAGTTGTCACCTATGCTCCATCCCTACAACAAGTTTTGTGAAATTGGTCTGGTTTTAAGTAATCAGCCTGACAGAAGGGCACTCTGACAGCACAGACCTTTTTGGGGATCAAAAAGGCCAGAAGGATTCATCCTCTGGGGACCATGAATGTCTGTACCAATCATCACCAGTTGCCAAAGATGTTTGTTCCTGCACCACAGTATTAAGAGGCCTCCATCAGACGCGCCTGCCACCCTGTCAGTTAGCTTCTACTATAGACATGACACCTTGCAACTACAAATTTAGTATTTTTCCAGCATGTTATGTTAACAAGCTGAATCGTTAAATAATCTTAAAATTCAATACTACACTGGAGGGCAGTATATACAGTATATGGTTTACATTACAGAGTCCGTTACATTACACCGTCTCTGGAAGCGAACATGTACAGCTGTTCCTCCCATCAATAGGCTGAATATCTCTATTTCAAAGTCTTTACAAGGATAAAACTGGCAGCTGAAACTGGTTTATAGAAGTAAATTAACCAAATAGACGCTTATCACCTCCTGATGGGCTCAGCTTATTTAGACTAATTCCATATCTGCATCATTGCTTGTGCCCACCATAATTCCAGGGTGTTATTATGCGCGCATCTATGAGCATATTTGTCTCTGCCTCTGCGTGTGTGTGTGTGTGTGTGTTGTGTGCAATTCAGCTTGTGTGTGAAATGCCTGGCTGTGCTCTTAGATTTCAAGACAGTCATAAATTGTTGGAGCAGCTCCTCTACAGCTGATTAGGATCCCTCAGGGACCCTAATGTTAATTAACAGTTGCAGAATGCCGCCATAAACCTTCGGAGTGAACTCACATGTAGACAACAGTAATTACTGGATTAGCACTAGTCAATAATCATAGCAGCCGTAGGAACATGGCAACAGCAACTACAGCAACAATTCATTTCATCGTGCATTTTACACACATCAAACCCTGTCGGAGATCTAGCAGTGGAAAAATTACCTTTTTTTTTATCAGTAAACCTATTTATAATCAGATCTTAGACGTCATCATCTGCAACTGTATCTTACTGTCGTTAAGTAGCCATCGTTTTAGTTTGTTTTGTGTTATTGTACAATCCAAGCTTGCGAATATGACCTGATACTAAAAGACAGAACATAAATAATATTTCATACATAACGGCAGAGGATTTTTCATTTTTAGGCTCATTTTTCACCAACAACTTCACTGGTAGGAAGCCACGATTCAAAGCTCTTAAATCGATGAGCTTAAATTATTCCTATGATATGAATGAAAGTTCAACTGGGAGAAAATGACCCCTGAAATTACTGTGATGCGATCAGCTGGGGAGAAGATATATCCCTGGAGTTGGTACGACTATAAATATGATCAGGTCCTCTTGTGACTGGACGGTGATATTACAGAGTGGAAGTTCTTCCCTCACAAATCATCTTTGGCTGAGTTCAGGCACTGGCTGCAGGGAGCTCACAAAACTCACAAAACTCAAACGAACCCTCTAAATCAACATTAATGAGTGACAGCTGATATCACTCACTACTGTTGTCCTTTGTCATGTTGACTGGTGAAAGTGATAGTCTGAGCCAGCTAAAGTAATGTGCAGGAAGAAGAGGACCAACATTTTATCTGTTATCTGTTTATCTATTTTAACAGGCAACACTGATTAAATAAAATATACTCTGACAGGCCTTAATAACCATCTTAAGAATGGATTTGGGACATCACCATTACCAAACAACCCTTTGGTCAAAAGTTTAACTTAAGAAGTATTTGAACTGTTATTCAATGCAAAAAATATGTTGTCAGTGTCAGCAAAAATTATGTTTTGCAACTACAATAACAAATGGAATATCTTGTTATTTTTTTCAAATGCAATCCCATCTCTTGTTAGTAGTAGTCTTCTTGATTCTTTGCAACTGCACTAAAGAGGCAGCTGTACTGGCATCATAGGTAAGAAGGACAGCGTGTTCAGCTACTCACTCCAGCACGGTGAACAGCATCAAGGTCACCACCAGTGCACACAAAGACGCGCCAGAGCCAATGAATGTCAGCTTGGTCAAAATAAGCTCTTCCTCAGGACTCCACTGGGACAGAAGAAGAAGCATAGGTGTGTTAGAGAGAGGGAGGGCAGCCATCCCATAAATGACATATCACAGATTTGATAATTGCTGCTTCAGTGTTGTCCTCTCAGAGACTGAAGTGAACGTGTGAAGTAGTTTAATGCCTAATGTGTGTAATTTTACTGACTGCATCACAAAACATCTCATGAGTTACCTTTGACTCCAAGTAGTTCATCAGCACTGCAAAGTTGGTGGTGTGGTTACATTGACAGGAAGTGATACCAGAGCTGGCAAAGGTCACTCTGCAGCCGTCAGTAGACCAGCTGTTGTCATGACTGTTCCTATGCAGCAAAGAAGCACAAAAAACAGTCACAAACTGATCCATTTTCTTCAGATTGGGTTAAATCTTAAAAAGCACTGAAAGGGGGCCAATGTCTTAAGAACACACAGTTCCTCATAATAATAAACAGTAAACTCTACCTTATTGGAAATTACCCGACAACCTCATTCATCCTCCCAATTCTTCGTTAAGTCATCAGACCTGTTTATGTGACAGTGCTGTAGGTCAAACTTACATCAGGCTGAAATTCCAAAAGGCACAAACTGGAGTAACTCTCGTTGAATACTCCACCTAGAAGAAAATATACATATTTGTTCATTTATTTTTGTCGTTTTCTCTTGTAATATACATTTAAGTCACTTTCATATGTCGTCCTAGATCTATTATATATCAGATATGTTGCCATGCGCCATGAGCTCACTTGTATTTATGAATGTGAACTAAGCAAAAAAATCTAAATTGAACAATGCTGCTTATAATGTGACTCAGGCGCAATTGTAGGAATATAAAGACTGTACCACATATGATGAAGATAAGGTGTATTTGACGGCCACGGGGATACTTTGGGCCTTGGAGGCATCACGGACAGTAGCTGATATGACAGCAGAGGCCAGGTGACCTGGTAGAATCCTGGGATGACAGACAAAGGTTACAGGGAACATCAGTCTTAAAAGTCATAAATGATTCAAACGATTAAATCCAGATCACAGGTATCAACTTTCAAAAGGATGAATGTCTGCATGCAAACACACCTACAGTTTCCAAGGTAGTGTGTCTTTGGTTCAAAACAAATGTGAGGTAACTTTTAGGTTTACTCTTTTCCTTGACTCTGATGTTAAGACAAATGTAAAAAGGGACTTTGAGAGTATTTGACCAGTAAACAACCTTTTCATTCTCTCTTGGTGACTCAGTGGAGGCTCCTGTGCACCAGATTCAATCTCACTGAGATGACTATAGTGAGTATGAATCAACATCACCTCATCATATCCTGATTGGAGAGAAGAAGAGTTTATTTTTCAGATTTTCATGACACAAAATAAATTGTTGCACATCAGATCAGATTAAAAACCTCCACCCGTTTTTTACCCTCAACTCTACACAGAGTATCCAGATTAGCATATCATTTTATATTAAAGCTCTATTGTCAAGTTTTATTTTATATATTGACATCAAACCTTGTGATTGTTACTCATGTTGTTTATTTATATCTAAACATTGAATGCAGTACAATGTCAGTCTGTCTTTGATTCACGATTCTTACCAACAACTTCTATAATTGCTTTAAAGATTTAAACAATGACAGCTCTTTTTCACTTACTAAATTCATCTAAGACAAAACAGACAAAAGCGGTATCTGCTGTGTATCTTTCAGTGTGTTTCATACCCAGTGTGTGCATCCTCTGGAGTTCAGCATCCGGGATACGTATTTCATCCTGACCATTACCGCTGGCCGTGTGGGAGCTGACCGCAGACGGCCTGAATAGTTGACAGCAGCTCTCTTCAGACAGCTTCTGCAGCTTCATGTACACACCTGTCCACAACGAGGGCAGAGGACAGCAGATGTATTTATTTGTGTCACTACGAGTCATAACAGCCCAAATAATATAAGTACAAATATTGGTAAATATAAATGAATATTGTTACACTGATCTCTAACTCACAATAATAATGGCTGTTTTTCTTTCTTCAAGCAAGAAATGTTCCAGACATTCTTATGATTAAAATGTTCAACTGTACTTTCAGCTTTCTACAATTTGATCATCAACTTTGATCACCATTGAACTATTATAGTAGATAATAACTGTTTACTTTGATGTGTATTAAGATGTGTTATTACCTATATTCTTGGTCGAAAGACTGAAGCCTCTTCCCTCAGCAGACAGCATGTCTGCAAGAGATTCTGTGAGTTTGTCAATGCTCTTGACAACAGTAAATGGCCCCATGTTGACCTGTGCAAGAAATACAAACACAATAACAAAGTCAGATTGAGACTCTTACAGTTTTAATTCATCCCTAAAAAGTGGGTCCAAATATTAATCACCCTGCAAATTTTGGGACGGTTCTTTCAAGGTTTCCAGCCAGTTTCACTAAGTTCCATAAAGACTCCTCACCCCATCATCTGTCAGGCCTATCCACTGTTTCGCCACGTGGGGCTCCAGCATCACACTCGCCATCTTTAGATAATTAGTAGCAATGGACACCATGGCCTCTGATGCGTCGGCTCTTTCAGAGTGGTTACTCGCCAGTGCAGGCAGGTCCACTTCAATCCTTTGGGTGAGATATTGGACATCATTCGACGTGAGGAGGTTTGGTCCACCAACCTCTATTGTATGCAGGACAGCCTTGGTCAGGTGTTGGAGCAAGGTCAGGTCTCTGCTCCAGGAGTTGTTGACACTCAGTTCCTGTGTTTGATATAAAAATGTAAAATACATTTTGTTTGGCATCATTTCAACTTTATACATCATCTCCATTGTCCCGCCTTTTACATCTTTACTGAATCAGTTTGCACTGTGTTACTCTTAGCTGTTGAGCTGCCCTTGCACCAATATCACCAAGATGAGTTCCTGTGAATTTATTGTAGATGGTCACTTTAATGTTGAGCTGGACTATCCAACTCACGGGTCGAGTCAAGGGATCCTTGCTCAATTTGCTGAAGAATGGTGACTTTGGTAAACTGAAAATATCCGGAGGTCCTGCAAACACAAGCAAGAAAAATATACAATATAAAATATACAATCTAATACAGAAAGACCACAAGCTAAAGCCTTACAGCTTGATTCCACCAGGGCCGGCTACATTGTGTTTTGGCTGAGACACGGCCGAGAGAGCTGATTATGGCCACTCAAGACAATGCTTGTAAATTTACCAGACGTGCTGCAGCACATTTCAGGAACATCACAGAAGGGATCTCCGCTGTGCTTCGCTAAAACTACCAGTCTTGTCTATTTTTCAGGCCACATCAAGTCAAGATGCACAGAGAAGATCAGGCAGGATGTCAGACACAGGAACTGCATCGAGCATCTCTTCAATTTTTAAAATAAAACGCCTTCTGCAGATTTCCAATCGAAAATATAACAACCTTTGCTGTCTACACGGCACAGCAAAGTAGCAAATAACAATTTAAACAATAAAAACAGACAAAACAAATAATCAAGTTGCATGCGTGGACTTCTAATCCATGATAGATATAAAAAAATCGAGGAAAAATAACCAAATCAGCAAGTCAAAAAATCGGGCAAACAAAATGCTGCACTTCTGAAATGCTTCTGGGAGGGTTTTTTAGCCGTGCATAAGGATTTAACAAGCTCCCGTCACACCCAGAACATGACATAGACGGCCCCGGTGGGATCAAGGCGTTAAAGATATAGATTTAACACTGCATTAAAATTAAAATGCATTAAAATCTCACTCATGATTTGGTGAACACACATTAAGAACATTAAGAATATTGTGCACAAAAACGTAACTGACATTATTACTACTGGCACCTTTCTTAAACTGGCAGACAACCCCTCTGAATGAGTCACACATGGCAAGGCTCAAGCTCCCGTTGACAGGATCAAAGATGCTGCAATACTCATCAGGCTGAGGACGGTGGAAGAGCTCAACGGAGATCGTTTGATTCTCCAAAGGATTTCCATCCAGGAGGGAATCCAGTAAGGGACTTTCTAACACAGGGGCAATACCTTGGGAAGAAAAGGGTGAAGGTTAATGTCAATGTTAAATACAAGCCGAAGATAAAGTGACACATCAAGACCAAATGTCATGTACATTCATAGTACTGATAATAATGCTACAGTTCAGATATCTTGCAGTCAAAAAAATCAAAAAGCTCATTTAGATCATCATCATTATCTCTTCATGGTCACTTTAAGGCCCCATGTCCGCATAGCATTTTTTTCAGAGCACTATTGTCTGCTCTGAATTGTTTCCAAACAGAGGTGAGCTCATGTGGCCACCTATATGGTCCATAATCACCATATTGTTATCTCCAATGGTCCCTCCAGAACTACGGCTGTCAGATTGAGCAGTGACAGTAGGAGAGAATGAGGATCAGCATCCAATATGATAGACGATGCTGTCTATCATATAATTTGTCAAGATATTGTTGTCATGGAAACAAGATACCTATGTGCGGGGTTTTTTTTTTGTCTGCCACCACCTGCCACTGCTTTTCAGTCCGAAAAAATCTCCATGGGGACACGAGGCATAAGTCTAACATTCATTTCAACCAACAAGTCTTCTTACTTGAACAACAAACTAAATCGTTTTTCAGAGCATTTCAGAAAGTCCTAAGTAAATACGTTTTGGTCTGCTGAGCCTAAAGTATGTGTATGGTTGAGTGAGCACAGAAATATGATGCAGACTGTGTTCATGGCACAGAAACAAGTTTAGTTAAGACAATACAAATGACTTGGTTATGGTTTGAGAAGACTAGTGGGAATGGCAAAGAAAATGGATTTTCAATTGCAAGAGTAGTAAGGCCTATAAAAGGTCTGACAGGGTAGAATGTTCTGCCATGCAACTTAAAAGCGAAAACCTCATCAGAAACATATAAGTTGCTCAAGGAGTGCAAATATAAAATCCTTTCTGCATGTTGAGTTCCAGGAGGGGGAGTGAGAGTTTTGGACTCTCATACTCACTAGGGACCATGAAGTCAGAACGGGAGAAGTGTGTTTGGAAGGGTGGGATTCAGAGTGACGTGAGTCACAAAACATTTATAAGAACAGTAAGGAGCCCAACTGGTTGCCAATTATAACTTGGTCAACATTTTCCATATTTGTGGGGAGAGGAGGAGACAAGGGAAGCAAAAGAGACAGATATTTACACTTTCCTTCAAAGTGATTAAAAGTCCAGCAGTGCTTAGTGCTGAGTCTGTGTGGTTTCATTTCGTATGCAGGTTTGCCAAAGCATGGCATAAATTCAGAAAAGGGCTGGGCTCTCCTAATCAAGATTTCTGGCTGTTCTCACTGCGAGTCATTTAATAATGGGTATCTGTCAGTGCCATGCCCAGAACTGTTGCTTATATTTTCCCATTTAACACAGTTGCACAATAAGTATAATGGCAGAGATCAATACTCGATTTAAAATGATTTGAAAAAAAAAGCCAAATTCATGTGAAACATAATTTTGAGATTAAGATTGTGACTTCTTCTTCTGTAGATCTTCATTGTACAGGAGATCTCAGACACCCCGAGGTGAGGATCAAGATGATTTGTGGATGATTTTGTCTAAAATAGAAATAATATCTGTGAAAAGCTTAGAAGCTGCTGCATAAGCCTGATTATTAATAAGAGTCACCTGTGAGTGACCTATTCAGATGTTTTCTTAGGTTAGACTGCACTATTTAACAGTTGATTACATCATGAATGGAGCAAATAAAAACTACTAGGAGTGTGGGAAGAGAAGAAGATGTGACAGAGACGGAACAGATTGAACCTGCAGTTTCTTCATAGCATTTTTTATAATCTTGGAAGGCTTGGAATGTTGGAAGGGCGGAGTTAACCACATAATGGCAGCTCAGATCGTCGCTTGTTACCATTAAGTATTTAATCCAAATGGATTTTAAAATGGTCTCTATGTAATTGTTTTTCTACAGAGCAACCCAACCCAGTCCTAGCAACAAAGCTGCTATATTGAGTCTGTTTTCAAAATGTAAACTACTCCTGTACACCCATGCACGGTGATTAAATCTGTTTTGATTCGGTTCTGGTAGCCCTTCTTCCCATCCCCATGTTGCAACCTGCATACTATACCTTTACATGGGCTGTCTCTCTGCACTGTAGTAAGGGAGGACTCTATTTCCATGAATTCTTCAGCCCACTTGAACACCAACCCAGAAGAAATGGGTGAACAGTCCTTTTCCATGGAGTAGATTTCGCTGTTGTTCAGTACCCGATCCCAAATGAAGAGATCTGTGATGCTCCCTGAGAATGACTCATCCTTCTTAAATGATCCCCCAAAGGTGTGCTGTGCCTGTCCAATAAGAAAAAGGCCATTTGGGCCGATACTGTTGGAGCTGTTCAGGCCATTGCCCCTGAAAACCTCAAGGCCATCAATAAAAAGCACCCAGCCTCCACCATTCTGGCTCCAAGAAACGCAGATTGAGTGCCAGGAGCCGTCGTGCTCAAAGACTTCTTGGTAAGAACCATTAATAGCATGGACCAGCAGAGCCAGCTGCACAGGCTTCCCCTGGACCAGGTTTGCACGGAGCTGGAACTCATTAATATATGACTGGATGGAATAAGAGAAGACGGTGGAAATTCCAAAGCAGTTACGATCGAAGCGTAAACGGGTGCAAACAGTCACTGAGCCCATGGAGAGAAACTTGTGCCGGAGACGGGCATTCTTCCTGTCCGAGCGCCCATTGAACTCCAGAATCAAAGTCTCGGATGGAACTTTTTGCATCCAGCATAGAGAGAAGAAAGAGACATTATTGTATGAGAAATACATCCTTGCACACCTCAAAGAAAAGATAAAAACTAATAATCCTCTCAGTGTAAACATGATATAGAAACATGTATCATTTGTGGCTAAAAGTGTTGAATAGCAACATTGTCAACCCACTTTTATCTTCTATAAACTTTATGGTTATGGAACAAGTTGAAGGTTTCTTTGACAAGAACCACAACAAGCCTTTTGTTGAAAAGAAAACAGTGCTATATATATATATATATATATATATATATATATCAAAATGGTACACTGAACCTACTTTTCAGATGAGTCGTGACTTTCCTTGCAATCCACACAGGTTGAGTGATGTTCAAGGGTTTTAAAAAGCTGGTTAGCTCTTGGCTCTCTACTGGATCTGATATAATGGCTAAGGCCCCAGAAAGCTGGTTACACAGTTCCCCTGCACTGTGCCATTGCAGACGATCAGGGACATATTCATAGTGTGACTCATCGTATGTAAGTGCTTTATCCAGTGTAAATGCTGTTTGAAAAAGAGAAGAGCAAAAATTAGTGGAAAGATCTAAGTAAAGGCTTTAAAGGTGAAAATTGTTAGATTAGCTTGTTTTTTTGTCTTTGAAGGGACTCAGATTGTTAGAATCAGTGTATGACAGCATGACAGGGAGCCTCTTATGTGAAGCTAGTAAGTTCGCTATATGTATGCTTCACATGGAGTAAACGCTATATGGCAGCGCGGCGTGAGGACAACATAAACAAGCACTCCATAACATCTTCCATAAATTAGGAATGTGTGAGATATTCAATGTGAAACTACACGTTTGTACTACCATCGTTCTCTACATGAAACAATAACATTACATCAGAGGGCAGAAGTGAACCTTAAACAAATGGGTCTCTATACGTATCCTTTTAGCATGTTATTAGACACTGATAAAATTGATCAAATATATCAGAGCCTGTCAAAGGTAGAAACAAATAATTTTAATTGATGCATGAATGCCCCATAATATGAGACGGCTGTTGTGAAAATCCAATATATTATTCTCGCTAAATACTGAACCAATTACAATAATTTGGGCTCCTACGAGTCAGTTCGGCGCCTGCATATAGGGAAATAGAGCCCAGGGTTTAAAAATACAATAATTGGCCTTTAAGTAAATTAATCATGAAATACAGGAAGAATGTTTTTTTAATGTCACTTCTGCCCTACAGGAGACAAAAAAAATGCAAATGAAATCATCAATATGTAGAATGTGTGGACAGATGAGACTGAAAAATTCCTTGACTTAATACAAGAAACAAAGCAATATTAGTTAAGTGACTACCCAACATAAATAGACAAGTAGTTTCAACCTGAGCTAATAATAAGGAGGCCAGCGTTTTCCCGTTTCTACAAATAGGGCTGGGCTGATAAATGTATTCTATTCATTCGGAGTATGACCTGCAGTTGAATATTGCCATCGAAGTTTCCGTTATAATGAAGAATGTAAGCTAACTTTAGCATCGTGATGACATGTTTAGCTAACTTTGTTCGCTGAACAGATTTACTCACCTGATATATAGCTGTGGAAACCAAGCTGAAACATAACAAACCGTTAGTTTGGTTAATTTCTGAAGATATAATGCACAAAACATTGTCTTCTGAAAAAAATAAGATTACGCACACACAGGTATTACACGCCAGTTTAATTAACTTAAAGAAAGTGAGAATGAAATGAGGTCGGAGAACACCCTTCTCTCCGCGAAACTAGTTCCCTCCGCCAAACAGAACGTTTTCTATCAGAACGTACACATGTTTTTGCTACACTGCTACACTAAATACTGTTTAAAAATTAGGTTATACACACATGTTTGTGCTAAATGTAAGACGTTAACAGAGTGGGTGCAACTGTAGGAGGAAAGAGAAGTCCTGTACAATTTAATTCCGCGCAATGATTTTGAACGGTGTCAATAATGTTGGCCGTCAATCGATGATGTGGATTGATACTACACGCAGAAACTCAGAAAATAGTGCGAGATTGAAATACATCATAAAATACGCGTTGCGTTTCTCGTGCAAAACATATTAAACAGGCAGAAAACGTCCACAACCTGGGTATCATAATGTTATAAGATGATCATATATTTTCTATTCAGATGTTTGCAAAAGACAACAAACCTTTCATCACTGGATTGTAAACTATTCGCGTTCATTAAATGTGACAAACTAGCTGCAATGCTGGTTCAAAATATCCAGAGGAAAAATATATATACTTACAAGCAGACCTAAATTGGAGAATATTAACCAGTGCATCCTGAAAAATAAATGATATTTAATTCATGAGAAGGGATTCTTACTACAATTTCAAATGGAGGGATCAAGTATAAAAAGTACGGTGACTCAAATGTTTACCTTATTTAGTCGTTGTTAAAAACTTTATTGCGCGTCTTCTCATCCCATTTGCTTCCTGTCTGTGAATGCAGCATTCAGTCGCTCCTTTTTACGCCTCAAAGTATGTATTTTTACCAATGTTTTCGCCCGTAGCCACTCTTAATCAGTCCGTAAAGTATACGATCGAGACTCCAGAGAGCATGAGGGAGGATGCAGGCGAAGCTGTAAAGAGGAGGGAGTGGGTGTAACATGTAGAGAAGAGGGCTGCCCAAAGTAGGGTTCAAGGATCTCCTCCGGTCCTTGAACGGGTTCCAGGGAGTCCAGAAAGAGGTTTGCACAATGCTGCACGACACCAGGTGTTAATGAAGATAACGGATTCCTCCCATTGACTATACAAATATGAATCCTAGACTATCTCTAAAGTGGGAAATACCTTGTTGTGTCACTTGGGATCTTGAGGCCACTAGTTGAAGTGTACTTACAGGGATCCTCTTTGTTACAGTAAGGTGAGTTGGATTGAAGTATGGTCTTGGAAGAATATCAGAAATAATTTGAATGTACCTTTATTTTCAAATAAAGTCTTTTGTCAATGCGTACAACAAAATGTACCCAAGGTGCGGTTTACTGAACTCCTGTTTAAATATAACAGTGCTACCTTTGGCCTTTGAATAATAAAATACAGCGAGGGCCTGGAACAGCATTAATGAACATCGTCATCCGAAATGTGTTTATCTTGGATGAATAGTAAACTTACAATTTCATTTCAAAACTCTGCAAAGCAAATTCTTCCCATACTTTAGAACAGTGCTGTGTTTACATATTGCAAGAGACACAATTACAGAAATTCTTGCATCCACATGTTGAATAGAAAATGTAAGAAATATGCATACATACATTTCAAGTGTAGTTGATTATAGGAGTGCAAATATATTTTATTTTTATTAGCTTGGGTGGAGAAAAACAATGAGTCCCTGCAGTGTTTTGTGCTAATGCCAGGTTAGTAATACTAGTTAGGCATACAAAAAACTCCCCAAACACACTCGTTAATAACAGCAGGAGGTTCACTTAAGAAGTTTCTCCAGTTAATTTTTACAGTTAATCCTTCAACGTTTATATATAAACATTACACCCAGTGCGGGCTGCCATTGGATGACACACCTGGAGGGAGGGAATACACAATCTTGGAAACCATTCGATTTCTAACAGCACGATGAGGGGCAGCACTTTCTTTGGGGAACAATTTGTCTTCTGTATTTTTCTGTGAGGCGTCCTCGCCTATGCTCTCTCCTGGCTCCTGTTGGTCCCAGGGGGAGGACAGGGACTGCAAGGCAGAATGGAGCTCGTCTTGTGCATCCATGACAGTCTGAACATAGGGAAGAATCACGGCCCCCTCCTTTGACAGATCAGTGATCAGCTCGTCAACAGCCTTGGCAGAAGAGGAGATCCGCTCTCTACAGCTGTTGAGGTTGGAGTCGCTGTCTTTACCTGGAAGGATGGTGGCAGTTAGTGATACCTACAACAATATAGGACATAACATTGAGGGAGTGTGTATCAGGACCATCACCTTGCAGGGTGGTAGACAAAGAGGAATGCAGCTGCCTGATGGCCTGGTTCAGCTGGAACAACTTGGACGCTGTAGTCCTCAGAGTCTGCAGATTGGAAGCTGAAGTTTCTTCCTCGCCTTCCTCCTCATCATTCTGTCTCTCCTGATTAACGACATGAACGCGCCCAAAAAAGGAATATAAGAGAGCAAATAACTGAATGTTTAACACAATACCTACACCACATGTAAAACTCTGATGCATTTACATCCTGGATCAGACACAGGTGCAGCCCAGCTAACACCTTGTTCCAAAGACATCCTGAGAGTATTGGCCTCAGGCTATAACTCAGGTTTGTTTAACTAATATAACATTGTGGGTGTAGAAATGCCCCTTCGCCTTTATATGTCAACGAATGGTTTAAACAAAAACAAACTAGCTAGTTTGTGTGGCTAAGATAACAGCAAACAAGCCTGTTCGCTGTGACTGATGCCACTTCATTCAGCACATTCATTACCTGAATGATCGTGGAGGGGTGACTGCAGAGAGATAAGCCTACAGAGCAGGGAGCTTTACAGAGGCAATAAAAGGCAGAGTGGCATCTTTAACAGGGCTGTTGTGGGATTGGATATCAATCTGTGACATTTAAAACCTCCGTCAAGATGGAAGATTGTTGGTAACCTTTACATATCCAGCAAAGCTTTGCTGGGCAATTATTGTGTCTTTCAGCTGGTGTCAAGGCACATAAATAAACACCACTAGTTTATGAGAAAATAATCAGATACTTTAACGGATTCTTTTCATTGCATAAATCTACAGTTTATCTAAAGTTATATTAAAAAAAATATTTTTGGTGGTTGTGCTGTTAACTCACCGTGATATGACAACACATGTAGCTCTGCAGAGAACGAGCTAGATCAAGCGCCTTGGACTTTAGGCACTGCAGGATCTGTAAGCAGACATGAATTATTTATGTCAAGACCTCATTTTAGAATATTTGCAAGCAAAAATATTATGTTCATGAGTATGTGAAAACATTTAACAGTTCATGATTAGGATCTCTTACTTGGTTCCTCGGATAGGCCAACTGAGCCTCTCTCAGCAATTCTCTGGTGATGTTTAGGCTCTCCTTTAAGAGGGAGAGGATGCCTTTATCCATCCCCTTCTGCAGAAACATGACCACTGATGGCTGAAAAAAATGGATTATATTATTTCTATTGCAATTGATATTCTCTAACCAGTCTTTCATTCACATCCATCCATTGTGATACACTAACGTTCACAATTTAGAGTCTCCACTCAACCTAACTACATGCTTTTGGTGTGGGTGGAAACCGGAGTACCCGAAGGAAACCTGGGCACGCACAAAGTCCCCAGGCGGATTCGACCTCAGAACATTCTCGGGTCGAGGTGACAGTGCTAACCACTGTGCCGCCTTTACAACATGTATATATTTATTATTATTATAATAGTATTGATTATTATTCATTATTCACTTATTGATTGTTGCTGTGGTGTTACACTACTTTTCTCAAACATCTGTCAGGGAGTCACTGTTGCTTTTATCCACGTACAGACACACACGTACGAGTAAAATTTCATTAACATGCTACACTACTGCAAATGTAACAAATCACATGTGTCCTTTTCAGCTCAATAGTTCCACACTTCCCAATATCTTCTTTGCTCTGAGATCCACACAGCCAATAATCTATTCTTCAGTATTGTGGAATGGGGGCTTGATTACATTGGACCCCAGAGCTTTGACAGTGTTAGTAGCTACTGCGGTATTAATGTTGGTGTTACCTTGCCTGTGGCCTGGAAACCCAGCTCCATAACATTCAGGGGCATGCCTGTCACAGCTGCCAGGTGGCCAAGTGCAAGCACCGCCGCATCCAGGCACTGACCGCTCTTCCTCTTCGCCTCGGTCACCATTGATGTGATCTCAGATTCACAACCCTAGATTGGGTGAATATTTTCCTTGTCAGTCAACATCAAGTGAGCACAAACTGGCAAAAAGGTGAGATTAAAATTAATTTAGCAGTGAATCAATGCAAACAAGCCAACAAAACGGTCGGTGCAGTCTGAAGGGGCCTGTAAATAAATTAAAATGCTAAGAATTTGAAAAATGTGAACTGAGAGGAAAATTGCGTGTTTAGGTATTGAGGCTGGTAAGGAATTTAGATTTATTTTACATATATTCATGTTCTGTTTGGGGCTCAAGGTTGAGAATTCCCTCTGCTTGTCCATTTCCATAGACAGAGCCCAAACAGCTCAAAGCTAAGACCCGTCAATCAATGGTCTGTATTTTGATTAGCCACCCCGCGTCAAATCTATGCTAAATTGAAAATTATGTTTCTGATATTTAGCACTCTAATCAATTTATATACTGCAAGCGCCACAGAACGCACCACATACTGTCGCTGCACGATCTTTAAGCCTGAGAGGTAATTTTTAATGTTTACCTGAATGAGCACCTGGAGGAAACCTCCCATCTTCTTGACCTGGCATTTGAGTTCCTCAGCGAGGGTGTAGAGCAGGCCAGATGACGGTTTCACACTGGTCAACCAGTGCGTGGTGACAAACACTGCACTCTCTATGGCTGCGGTGGCCTTGATCAGCTGAGTTTGAGCCAGCAAGTTACACTCAAAAACTGTAGGAAAAAAGTAATAACAATTTGTAAAAGTTAATTATCGCTTATGAAATTAAATTCCAAAAAGAGGGCTTTTGGTGTCCTCTTCTAAATCCTAAAAGAAGCACATTTAGGTTGAACCTCACCGTTTTCCTGGCTGTCGTCGTCTAAACTGTCATACAGGTCTGATATGGTCTGGACTGCCATATACACCAGGTGCAGATCAAAGGCCAACCTGTCCGCCATGCTCTGCTCTGTGCCAATACAACCACGTAGCCGTGCCACTGATTGGCAAACCAGCTCCTTGCAGATGCCAGGCCATGCAGACTCTGTGGTGCTGGAGTGCATGGAGGGTGGTTTAGCCACACCCATTAACCCTGGAACAAACACAGTGAAAAGTTGGGGTGTGCAGAGATGACTGCACTAGGTAGCTCTACCAATGCCAAATTCTCCACTACGTAGAAAGAGTTACACGAGTGCTTGTACATTCTCCAGTGTTTGTAAAAGAGAAGGATACAAAGTATTGTGATAGGCAGACTGACCAGTCGTCTGTGAGGAGCTCTTGAGGAGGCTCTGAATTGGGTGGACACGGATCTCATAGAGACGCCCTGAGATTCTCCTGCTCTTCAACAAACTCCTGCTCCTAGTAGAAAAGAAAGAAAATGCAAACCCAGAAGATTATCTGACCTTTTGTGGGTATGAATATTATCATATGTTGTATTTACAAGTGGGCTTTTTGGGAAACAGTAAAAGAGTTTCCAAACCCGTTGGCCTGCTCTTCATGGAAACTCAACTAATACACAATATAAAAAGAATGAAGAGAAAGTATTTTGTGGGCAGCGACTTCATGTTGATACTTCAAAGAAAAAAAGAGATGGGTTGAAGGTTAAAAATACGTGCCAGGTTGTAAATACTCATTGGTGGAAACTAGGAGGACTTTGTAGAAGTAACAAATATAATCCAAACAGTTTGAATAAAAATGATTTTCCATTCACATAGTTTTGGGGGTTTTCCATATGCACCCATTTGCCTGAAAGACTTTCCACTGTAAAAGAGTTGACTGAACATCAACATACCGCTCGGCCGAAGACATTGTCCATCTGTAAGGCTGGAACTTACAGAGACAGACTGTCTTGTACTTCCCACAGGAACATGTTTGGAACACATGCCCAATAAATAAATGTAAATATATGGACATGGAAAGAGGGATTGCTGAATTGGATGAGAAAGCAGATGGATAATTACCTTCGGCGTGAGAAGGAGGAAGTGGAAGCAGAGGGGGACGATATATCTTGCTCCCACTCATCATCGGGGTCATAAAACACATCGTCATCTTTAGAGGTGGGATCTCCCTGCGGAGAGTAAACCACCACAGACATGCCCGGTCTCATTTACTCAACTAAATGAGAAAAGCACAGCAAAGTGAGGCAGCATCTGTCTGTCAGCTAAATAAGGTCACACGCCTGGGAAATTGGCAATTGCACTTGAGTTGATGTCAGACTCTGAATATGCAGGACGGGAAACAGACAGGCCGACTGGTTGAATATGCTTGATTAACGCTGTACAGGCCATAAAGAGATTATTTGGGTGCCGTTCAGATTAAATAAACAAGTATATAAAAGGTTCCTACAAATTGCCAGGCACTGAGTTGGTACTCATCTTCAGTAATAGGTTGATTCACACGTCTTTGAACATTTTAAGCATCTATTTCTGATTTAATACAAAAACCAATGTAAAGCGAACCTGATCCAGTTCCCTCATGGCAGCCATGTTGTCCTGGAACTTGTCCAAGGTCCAGAAAGTGGAGATCCCCAGCTTTGTGTTCTGAACCCGCACCTGTTTCACATCTCCTTGCCCCAGGGTCCCATCGTCAGAGCTATCGTGTCTACAACAGAAGAGCTTGAAGTGATAATACTGAAGTTGTATTTCCAGTACCCTGTTAAACTTTAAATACAGCAGTCATTGAGGAAAAACATTTCTACACAATAAAATCTGTTGGATGTTAATGTCACTTAGGCCTGAATTTGTATACCTGCTGAAGACTGTGTTTTTCCTCAAATCTGCACTGATCTTATTGGCCTCCTCAATCATTAAGGACAGCTTCATCACATCCCACTTTGGACAAGCTGCAATAAAAGTGAAAAGCAAATCATCAAGTTATTAATGTTTGTGTAAATATCCTTTGTCAAATAAAAAACAATCAATTCCATCAATATCTACTTTATTTAATGTTACAACAGAGAATTGTCCACCACCCCACAGTGAAGTACACATTAAATGTGATCTAGTGCCTCTCATTCCCCATTCAGTTGATGTCAAGTCCCGGCAAACAGATATACACTAAAGAATCTGGAAGGAAGCACAGACCCCGTCTATCTAAAACAACTTATGAGGATGAAACGTTGCCAATGCTTCAGTAGCGACTTCAAATGACTCACCACTTCTGGGAGTTTGGATTTCCCTCAGCGCTCTTTTCTTCTGCATCTCCTCCAGTTCTTTGCTTATCTTTTTCTTCTCCTCCTCCAGGGCGTCTACAATCTTTGCCTGGCACACACGGCGTTCCTCCATCGCCTGGAGTGAATCGGGTTAATGTAAACAATATTCAAAACCATTGGGCAATAACATTGTGCCTACAACCAACACAGAACACATCCCATCCCACGAGCTAAACATCAAACCTGGTGTCAGTATTTAGATCATTACAAATCATGAGAATGAGCACATATGATGTCATTTATGGTTACAGGAAATTAATCCACATTTTTTTACTTTTACAGACTTCTGATGGTTAATTAAACTGAAAAAACGCGAAGAGATGACGAAGTGAGATTCATGTAAAATGTCTCATTTTGTAGATAGAGCCTCTCCCAGGTCCTCAAGATCCAACATTATATACACTTTTAGGGAACTTCAGAAACTGGAAATTCAAGTCTTGAGTGTTTTTAAATTCCCTTTCCACGTGGCTATCGTAAAGCATTAGAGTTGTTTGAGAAAGTAATCCATTACACTTATTGATAAGATTACACTGTACAAGAGGATGACGTACTGGGAGTTCACTTTTTGAAATGGGTTATCAAATACTAACGTTTTTCTAGGGTTCGCTTTAGGTTACTTAGTGATTCAAATTAGGACGGTGAAACAGTTCTGTAATCGTTTTTTTTCCAGATCCCTGAATGTGTTTTATAGCAAAAACAGCAAAGCTTCTACAGGAGCAGGGAAGGGAGGGGCAATATTTCTCCTGTTTCACCCCTTTCATAAAATCTGTGTTTTCCTCCTGCTCAATAATAATTTTCCGTTGATTAGGTCATCAGTGGTTAGATCCAAAAACTGGGACCTGTGTTGGAATAATTGTGATGGAGCACATTTTTGATGGAGCAAAACCTGTCCAGCACAAAAAAACAGTAAACTTTCCACTTTCAAAGTGCAGAGGAATTTGAATCGTGCAAGGTGGTATTCTGGGTCCTGACCTGGGCTTCCATATGCAGACGGAGGCGTTTCTTGTGGGAGTCCACCTCGTGTTTCAGCTCGAGCTTGGCCGTCTTGAGTTCTGCCATCTGGCTGGCCACCTTCTGCTTGTCCAGCTGCTCGAGACGCTTACACTCATTTTCCTCGTTCTGAAAGAATGACATTTCTGGTATTACACAGGACTGGTTGAGACAGCAGGACAAGGTAACACACACAAACATACAGTGTAAATGAGTGAATGGATCAGAACTGACATATTTATTACTCAAGTTCCCCCAAATTATTATTACAGTAGAAAACGAAGAATAAATTGTGCAGATGGAAAGTAAATATTCTGTCGTTTCATTTAAAAAGGAAACAGAACATGTTCTGTACCAGCTCTTTCTCCAGGGCTCGGATCCGTTCCTCGTAAAGGGCCTTCTGGTCAGACAGCTCCTTCTGGGCCACCACTTTGGCCATCTGGATTCCCTGCATCATCTCTTCTTTTGCCTTCACATGGGCCTCTTCAATTTCTGCCTCCAGCCTA
Organism: Macroramphosus scolopax; assembly: GCA_901007825.1. Classification (NCBI taxonomy): domain Eukaryota; kingdom Metazoa; phylum Chordata; class Actinopteri; order Syngnathiformes; family Centriscidae; genus Macroramphosus; species Macroramphosus scolopax. The sequence continues at coordinate 66,633 of CAAKHC010015261.1, forward strand.
ATACATACAAAGTCGGTTTAAGGGGGATTCCACCAAAACTGATTTAGTTTGAGCCTCCACAAATAGTTGCTGCAATAAAAGACACTCAGAGCGCTGGTTGTCTTATTATTGATGTCTTCAGCTGACTTTACTTTTTTGACTTACTGAGCTCTTTGAGCGGCGAGCAGCTCATTCTTGGCGAATTCAAAGTCTTTGTGGCCGTCGCCAGTAGCCGACCAGCATGATACCCGCTTCCCAGATTGCACCTCTGCCGGATGGTTGAAACGCAAGTAGTGGTCTCCACCGAGAATCACCCTGTCGCCCTGGAAACCAGACACATACAAACACAGAGATAAGAGGAGTCAAATGGACTCATAAAAAGGACAAAGAGGGCGGTCATGTTTAACTTGGCTGGCGAGTCTAATTACACAACAAATTACAAAGAGCAACAAACAAAGCCACTGTGCAAATTGTTAGCCTATTGTAAAAATTCAAATGGGACTGATGATCTCACTCATACACTTACATGTTGCAGGACAGTGGACTCAGAGATAAGAGTTCCATTAACAAAGGTCTTGGCGTTCTCCATGGGAGTGATGCTGACAGTACCATCGATGTTGGTTATAATGCTAAAACAAACAAAGAAAAATGAAATGGGCAATAGAAAGATAAGCAAACAGGCTTGTTCCGTTAATTATTAACGACAATTATCACTATTGATAAACTGTCAGCATCGACGTCATATAAGTACTGAACAAACATCTTACGTCAGATTGCATCCCATTGCATTTTCAACCCCCCCAGGTATTCGTTCTCACCAGTGCTGGTCAGCAATGAGGGCTCCGGTCAGCTGGATGTCATGGACGGAGTCAGACTTGAGTTTGCCCACTGTGGTTCGACCCTCCTTGATCATGTAGAGAAGCATTTCAGACAGCTGAGGATCCTCATTCAGGTTCACCAGGTTGGGAAGACGGTTGTCCACTTTAAAGGTCACGCCTGCTTTCTGAACACACAAAGAACAGAGCAGGAATTATTGCACAGCTAGAAGCTGTGGATGGCGTGACGCTTAAAATAAAACTTGAATGGTATTATAGAGAAACCAAAAATAAATTTTCCTGGTCAGAAAAACGAACCTGCAACTCTTCAGTCTCTTCCCGTTTACGAATTTCCGCTTGGTCCAGTCTCTCTCTCCATGCCCTGAATTTTTTTTTTTTTAAATCACCCAAAAATAAAATTAGAAAGAATCCCTTACTCATATACTTCTAAACATTACATGTGCAACATTTTTAAAAGTCCTTTTCTGTTAATTTTAAAAAGTAAAATATTCAATATGCACCTCATTTAAACTTATTAATGTTTTGTTTTGTTAAGTCTAATTACATTTTATAATGTTCTACTTGGTCTTTAAACACATGCAGCAAATCTAAAAATATTAGCACACAATATATAACAGGGAATACATCTTTAAGATATGCACTCGGTTTTTTCCTGAAATGTGCAAATCAATTACAACTTAAATTCTCTTAAAAAGGAGGAAATTGGAAAGATCTGGCTTTGCTGCATCAGTTAAATAAAATGAATGAAGTCATAATTATTTCAGGGATGCACACCGGTTGGCCTCAAGCATTTCTCGCTCTTGCTGGGAGAATTTTTTCTTCAGGGCTTCAATCTCCTGCCGGAACAGCCGGACTCTGTCCGTCTCGATGCCGTGAGAGCTCATCTGGGCCGCTCGCAGCTTCTCCACCTCAGCCTTCAGCTCTTAGGATCACACAAGAGTTTGTTTAAAAAGGTTTTAAACAGCAATAAAATGAAAATAAACACTTACTGGTCATTATGAAATTGCGTTGAGTTGCATAAAAATCCACAGGTGACTTTAGACAAATATTTAGATTGTTACCGAACTACCCAACAATCTGTCTTATCCAAAGACCGTTACTGAGCAACATTGACCCGATTTGATATCTTTGAGCCCTATTCACTTGGATTATCATACACTGTCAGGCCATGCGAGAGAAATCAACAGCAAGAGCTCCCCTTTGTGCTAAAAACATCAAACAGCAGCCTGATGATCTAATAAAAAATAATACTTGCATGACAGTTAGCCGCCATGTGCAGCTGACAGTGCATAAATATGGCCTGGAGGCAAGGTTGGGGCCAGGCCTTAATTGAAGTGGGTAGTACATAAGCTGGTGATGGATAGATGGGTAGACAGGAGGGTATGTGGGAGAGAGAGATGAGATCAAGAGCAAGGCATAAATAGAAAAGCAGAGAGCCGCATATAAAGAATGGAGAATCATGCAGAGATAGCGAAGGGAGGAAAAGTTTGCAGATGGAAGAAGAGCAATAACGGTACAAAAATGTGTTTATCTGCAGGTGACACTGGGTTGCTTTCAACAATATCTCTGATTCTGGTCACACCTGTGTAGCCAGTACTGTGGTAATAGCCCTGCTCGGTAAAGAAAAGATCTTTGGTTTCCCTCTTGAAAGGGAAAAAACAGGTGGGGTTCTAGGATCGATCGTTCGACTCATAAAGAGCCTAAAACCTCGAGAAAAACGTAATGTGCACCTGCGGATGCATGTAATCAGCGAAAAGAAAAATCCATTGACACGATAAAAATTGTTTTCTCAAGGCAGTAAGGTCTTTTGTTAGACCAAGGTGAGCACAGCCACCTGGCAATGTCCACGGAAAGTGGCAGTGTATTCACCAAATCACTGAAGCCAAGAGATCAATTAGTCCAACTGAGATTTTTTAAAAGGACTTCCTGACCTCTGATGAGCTTGGCACTGGCGTCCTCATTGACCTTGGCCATGTTGATGATTGTGCGGGCCTGTTGGGCATAGCGCAGAGTACTGAGGCTTTCTTCCACATTGCTGCCTGCTGGGCTCAGCGTGGCAATCATGGCTGTCTTTGAGTTACCACCGAGGCTCTCCTTTAACAGCCTGACGGAGAGAAACAAAGGTGACTTGATCAGGATCAGCCTTACAAATTAGACACATTAACAGTTTCTGCAATACTACGTCTACATTCCTCACATGTGTAATTGATTAATTTCAGTTAGATGTGCACATATCCTGCACAACTTTGGTGTACTGTGTTTGTGCGACGGCTACATATGCACAAGCACATCGCTCTCTCACCATGTAAGGACAGACTCTCTGTAGGGTATGAAGACCTTCTTCCTGGTTAGTGCCTGTTCTGATAGGGCAGAGATGACTTTTCCAAGGGTAAGCAGGGACTTGTTTATGCTTGCGCCCTCCTGAAATGAAATAAGTCACCACAATCATTCATAGTCTGGCCTTGTTTTGAATGTACATGCAGCTGCTACACTGATGAAAGTCACCGCAACCTTCTGTACGATTTGTCATTTTTACTGGTGGTAATAGAAATGCTAAAATCAGGGTTTGTACACGTTTTTTATAAATACATTTCCATGACTTGGAGGCCAATGGTCATGACCGTACATTCTCTTAAACATCTGTTCACCCATGATATACAAGAATACAATTAATGTCTAATATACTACAGTCATTTTAACTAAAATGAATGACAAGCTATGTGGTTTGATACAGAATTTAAGTAAATTAAGATGAATCAATATAGTTTGTTCTCAGGCGGTCTTAAGTGGATTACATATATTCCAATATGCAGGTTTTTGTCAAGCAAATTTTCCAAAAAATTGAAGGCCTGGAAACTGCTATTTGCAAATGACTTGAAATTTCCATTTTTGTTCTGGCTGGATAAACCCTGTGAAATAATAACAGAGTGGAGAAGTTCATGTTGAAACTGTGCGTCTGTGTTTGTGTACCCTGAGTCGATCTCCGCTTGTCTGGGCAGAGTTACAACGTTCGCTGCCTGCCAGGTCCACCAAGTTGATCCTGCTGGTGATACTGTGGTCATGTTCTTCTCCCTCTACAAACTCTGTCTGGGAACCACAAACACAAAAACGTGGGAGGGGATTTGTATTAACTAAGAGGCATTATTGCAGTTACATAGTCAAGTTAAGAGGATTTACCTTCATCTGGGTCATAACAAGGGTAAAGACGGAGTGAGATCTGGAGCTCTTGTCGTTCATCCCGGTGGCTGCGGTGGCTCTCTGCTTATTTCCCAGCTCCAGCCAACCCTGGAATACGACAGGGAAGAATGACTGAATCCCTGTGTGTGTAATGTCTTACGTAGTGTATTTGATGTCTAGAATGTTTCTATGGTCTGTCTTCACTGCACTTCCAAGACACTAATATAGTCAAATAGTGATCAACAAGCATCAGCTAAATGCAGAGGATCTGGATGAAAAAAATGTCCAACTTACCTGAATGTCATTGTAAGAGCTGACAACATTCCTGTGAAGAAATAAAAGTGAGTATTGACGTCAAAGAACGTTCTGACATTTTAAAAGAGTGATATCCAAAAAGAAGGAAAAGGGTTTTCTTACGCAGAGAGCTCTGCCACCCAGGGTCCGTGAACTGGATGTTCTCTCACCCTCAGCTGAAAACACAAACCAACCGGGCTTTGACCTGACTGTGCATATTCAAAAGGTTATACATCACTACTATGAAACGCCCTGGTGATGTTCAAAGCTAGTGTGCATCTTTGAAATCGGAGATTATCGGGTAGATTTTCCATGTTATCTTGACTGAGATGAATGAGAAGAAACTTTCTGCTCTCAAGTGGGCAAAGTGGTTGGTTTATCTGAAAATGTAGCAGCCGATTCACTGGAAGCCAGAGTTTTTCAATAAACTCTTCCACCTAGAACAAGTTGTGCTCCACAGCGGCTAGTAAAAAAAAAACTACACACTTGAAAGTCACAGAATATATTAGAAGTAGTTTCATGGTCTTGTGGTTGCAAACTACTCACTGGCATCCTCCTCTGGTTGGGCTCATCTCTGGTCACCAGGAGATCGTGGATCTTTTCATTGTACACTTCAAAGTAGCTCATCTCCACATGGCAATTAACCTGAAAAATAACCACCAATTTGATGAGTTATGTAGCAAGAGTAAAAAAATATTTTGTGTACAAAGAGAGAAAAGATGCAACCTGTAACAGACAATAAATGCTTCTAGGTGACATGGTACCTTTTCATTTTCCATGGAGGCCAGTCTAGAGAAAAGTTCGTGGCAAAACCTCGGGATAACCCCTGCCTCTTCTCCAAAGCCCATCATCCTGCAAAACAACCATTTTTTAAGACATCATTCATTCACTGAACTTACAAATTGAAGGGAGGAGAGGTAAAGTGATTCAGTGGGGGACTGTAATGAAGCCAAAACTACCCACGTATAAGATTTGCCAGAGCCTGTTTGGCCGTAAGCAAACAGGCAGGCGTTAAATCCTTCGAAGGCCCTTAGTAGCAGAGGTTTGGCCAGTGTCTCGTACACCATCTGCTGGCTGGCGAAGGTGGGGTCACCCTTATCCACCGAGGAGAGGGAGAAGTCGTAGGTGAAAGAGTAGCTTTGTTTAGGATGTTGTACGGTCGTCTCCTGGCCGTTCATGAAGATAACCTGCAATGCCTTTTCTTCCTTTTCCCTATCAAAAGAGAAACATTCATAAACATTATGGAGGAAATGCATTCTATCAATCAGAAAGATTTCTGTTTTCATGACTGTAAATCTGAGCACTTCCATAAGCTACAATAATATATTGTTGTTAGTTTGGTGTTACATTCATCAGTTAAAACAAATACCTGGCATTGAAAGGGCGGACACGGACTGCAACAGTCACTGCACTGTTCTCCATCTTAAAGGAATCCTGCTGGTTAAGAACTTTGCTGGTCCTGGACAGAGATTGTTCAATGGGTGCAGGAGCAGATGTGGAGGCCCTGGCTGCTGAGGCCGAGGCAGTGGGTGTGGGTCTCACCTGCAGCACATTGGTCTTGTGAACACTTGCCTTGCTTATCCGAGGAGCTGGGACAGGTTTATTGTCTTCTTGCTGTAGTCGGGATTTAGACCGTACCAGGTACGCAGATTTGACTTGTTTAGGAGCTTCTTTTCCTGTCAGTTTCTCGAAGACTTCTCGTTTGGCGGCGATTTTCTCGAACGGGGTCTTTTTGGTCGGGGTTTTAAATGTTTGGGCCTGGCTGTCCAGCTGCCTACTTGTGGAGGACAATGATGGCGTGTGGCCGTGCGCCAACCTTCCCTGGGTTTCCACATTAACCGCAGTTTCTCTTACTTTACTGTGGGTTTCTCTTAGGCTGATAGAGCGGTATACACCGGGAGTCCTACCGTTTGGTTCACTGAGGATTTTGGACGTTGTTTGCGGGCCGGTGCCGCTGACACCACGCTGGGAGCTTTTATCCATTGAAGGAGTCTTAGTTCTCCGCTGCAGGGTCAGTCTTTTCTCCGGAACTGGCGTGGCATTATTCTGACTGCTTTCAGTCCCCGTTTCCTCCGCTGTTTCAGTCCCGGTCCTCCTTTTAGACCTCCTCTGAAGAGTGAGTCGACCTCGGGCTGTCTGCTGCCCACCGCCGCTTTTTGACAACGCAGAGATGACATACGTCCTGTTTACCTGTCTGCTTTTATCCCACGATCTGCTGTCCTCACACGCAGAGTCCCCTGATGTTATCTCACTCTTGCCTAGAGTTTTGTCAGTTTTCCCTTCCCTGGCCGGGGTCCTGGACGCTGATGTCGACATTATATGGTCATAGTAAGCTGTGTGCTTCCTCGCCTGTACACTAAACAACGACATGGCAGTTGGCTAATAACAACGCGTTTAAAATGAGCTAATGTTTAGCTAACGGAAAGTATACTTGTGTTACCCGACCTACAACGGAATACAATAGGAAAAATACATAAAACTTGCGCAAGTACATGTCGGTATGCATTTAAAAAGGCAATAAATATCCATTCGAATAGCTATCTGAGGGCAAACTGCGCCACTTCGGTTTATTATTGTCCACTCGTCTCTTCCGCGTTCGCCCGCTTCAATTTCAAATCGGACCCACACGAGCCAGTTGATTGGCTCATTCTCGGAAAATCATGACGTCATGCATTTGTGACTGCATGTAATGCGGGAGACTACGACGATAGATGGCAGCATAATCAAGAACATACTGTTGTCATAGTGGAAGTATTCCTTAAAAGAATTTCTTTTATTCTTAAAAGAAGAACTTGAAGCTGGTCTCCTGATTCAAATTGACAAACATATTTCAAGAAATAATTTCACCTGATGTGACTTTGATTCAAGTATATAGTTGATGTTAAGCTCACATTAGCATGTCCCTGTTATAGGCCTTTTCATTTGATTTTCAGTTTTGGATTAATTGCAATTAGCTGCTCCAGTACACACTGAAAGATAATGGGACTATTATTAATACTGTATCACCTCGGTTTTACTGTAAAAGCAAATCAAATTACTTAACTATGAAAATATGAATATATAGGTTTACGTTTATTACACAACACATTTCTGCAAACACAACTTCTATTTTTCTTAGTTTATTAAAAAACTGAAAATGGCAGCATGATCGACAGTACACACTATTTTTTGCGACGGTCATGTTTCCTAATGATGTCCATGAGGTTGTTCTTGGTGACAAGCGTGTTGTCAGGCCCCAACTTTGCTTTTTGTTTTTCCCTTCTCTGCTGCTCATGGAGGTGAGGTGAGTTGAGGAGCTGTGGGGGCAGAATGGATCCTGTAGGTTTAACCCTGCTCACCACGCCAAGGAAGAGACGTTTGTTGTTGTTGTTGAGAAACGTGATCGCCGTTCCCCTGTGTCCCAGCCGGCCTGCTCTACCAACCTGTATGGGAAGAAATGTGTGTATAGTCAAAGGTTTGTACTCACGTTGTGTTTGCATGTTTACTTCTACCAAAGGATGGTTGTCTAATGCGAAGAGAATTTTCCCCCTTTTCAACATGAAAATAGATGCCTGTCAAATTTCACCACTAACCTGGTGGACATACTCGTCCATGGTGTTTGGCATATCAAAGTTAACCACCAATCTGACGTTTGCCAGGTCCAGTCCTCTGCCAAGCACACCGGTACTGATCACCACTTCAAAGTCTCCATCCAGAAGTCCCTGAAGACATAGATATTGTATTCTTCTCAAGAGATAGATTTTAAAAAAGAACAGAATACAAAGACATAATATCTGTATCTTCCATCAGGATGGACATGTCTTCAGCTGACCAAACACAAGAAACCGACAAAACAGACCAATCAGTAAAATCAGGCATAGACAAGGTCACATTATACATTACAGTCTGTGTATGTGGCATCAATCCCATCAGTCACTGGTTGCCGTTGGCCTCACCTTGAGGATGCGGTTGCGTTCCAACTGGCTCTTGTCAGAGTGGATTGCCACAGTATTGAGACCTGTCACCTTGGTGACTGCTTCGCACAGCAGATCAGCCCCTAGTTTACAGTCTACAAACACCACGACTGGAGGCTGGTACAGCTTACTGTCCTGAAAAGCCACAAAGAAAAAACATTTGGAGCATTTTTGTTTTTTAATATGCATATATTCAAACTAAATGTAAAAAAAAAAAAAAAAAAAAGTTTAACTATAAAGAATGAAGCAAAAGTAAAAATCCACCAAAAAGACAACCAATATTTCTGTTACGACTTTACTAAACAGAAAGTTGTATTGTCAGCATTATACATAACATCTATAATTTCAATAAAAACGAATCATGAGTCACACCCTGATAATCACAACCTGCCTTTACACAGATATGTAAATCCTATTACTCACACAATGCTCTGCCGGGCCCACCCATTTCCTCCAGATAGGGGCCTGGGCAACAGCAATGTCTAAACATGGTGTAGTTGGGAGACTATTCCTGGGAGCTTAAGGAATTCCCATCTCTACGACCAGTTAGTAAAACACCACGCTGGTGCCAGTGCATTGAAGATATGCTAAATTTGTGTATTAACCTTCCTTTTGTGTTCATCTAACAAAGCACTTCTTGTTCTCCGGAGTGAAATAATAATACTTGATTTAGCACCGCTTTTAGATTGAAATTCAACCCCACACCCTGCCGAAAAAAGTAACTTCCATCATCACATTGAAATTGTTACTATAAATGCGATTCCAAAAAATAAAGTTTACATAATCTCCTCAAACCCTCGGCAGTCACTATATATTGTCACCAGAGCTCAGATACATTCTTACCAATGAACTTCAATGACCTTTCTATGCCTTTGTGGCAATTTTGCAAGAGCATACATTCTCTTTGTGTACACATGGAAAATAAGAATAAAAATCAAGGTCAAGAATATTCTTCACCTTAAAAACATAACGGTTACAATGAAGCATTTTTCTGAATTTCAAGACTATATCCAAACCTTGTAAAGTGAAAACTAGACTTGCTGATAAAAGAAGTACTTTATACGTGCCATCACCAAATCACTGTTAAAATCAAAATCTCAAGTGAATAACCTACATTGAGAATCTCAAACAGCTTCTTCTTCTTTGAGGGCTCCTCTATCCAGAGCAGGATCTGTCTGATATTGGCACAAGGCAGGTTCCTTTCTCCAATAGCAATACGGACAGGGTCATGAACCAACTGGGAAGCCAGCTCCTCTGTCCCTGTTGGAATGGTTGCTGATGCCAGAAGGGTCTGGTGTTCTTCAGGGGCTTGCTCCAAAACCTCACGTACCTGCTGCTGAAAGCCCATCTTCAACATAGTGTCAACCTGTAGAACACATCACAAAGACACATGAGGGCATGTTCTAAATATTTCTATTTTATCTAAATAGTGTGATAAAGTATTACGATTTGTCTATAGAACAGGATAAATTAAAAATAGTGTTACTGTTATTTAATACAACTAATTAAGTCATCCTTTAGGGCCATTCTCTTCTTTTTAAGGTTAGCCGGAGCACTTTCAGCCCTGAACCTTTGGCAAGCCGATGATCATACCTCATCAACCACAACAATCTTCACTTTATCCAGCTGCACTGCTTTCTGCTTCAAGAGCTCGAGGAGTCGCCCAGGTGTGGCTATGACAATCTATGGGGGTTAATAAAAGAACATGATGAAGAAAGCTGACAAGTGAAAGAATATTTTAAGACAACTTTCATTAGAGGAAAGGACTTTTGTAAAATAGTAACTGTACTTTGATGCTGCTCTTGAGGCGGTGAAGCTGTGGAGGAAGCGGCATGCCTCCTACAAGCAGAGCAGTTCTCATGTTGGGGAGGCCTATCACCAGCTCTTTGGCCTGTCTCTCTATCTGGATGGCCAGCTCCCTGGTGGGGGTCAGGATGAGCGCCACAGGGCTGCGTATACTGTGGGCTGATTTCTACAAATGAAGACACAGCATCTCAATATATGTGGAAAACTGAAGAGAATGAAGGATCCAGTGCAACATTATGACAGCAAATTTCCTCATAACACAGATTATATCACAGCAATAAATTTAGCTAGTTAGAAAATGTGCTTGTGTTTTGAAAGATTTACTTCTATTCAGAATTAAATTCTATGATCCTTCAACAGAAATACATTTGATGTAAATTCAATCTAACATTTTTTACTGTACCTCCAGTGCCCTCAGTACAACAGGCAGCAGGAAGGCCACGGTTTTGCCTGAGCCCGTGTCCGCACTGGCAATCACATCCCTGCCGCTGAGACCCACAGGCAGCATCTGCATTTGTACTGGTGTGGGCGCCTCGTAGTTGGCCTTCTTCAAGTTGCCATTCAGCCTGGCAGGGAAGCCACAGTGTGTAAACTCTATGATTGGTCTCTTTACATCTCTCCCGCTGGTTTTAATGCCCAGTTCCTGGTTAATTCTCTGCACCTGTTCATCTGTTAGGCCTGATATGAAAGGATCTTCTCTGTAGGAATAGTCTGCTTCAGATCCACTTTCACCACCAGTGTCATTGACAGTCTGTTTAGGCTGAGGAGTCCTTTCCTCTCCATTTGGGTCCTTACGGTTAAACACATCTGCCCCAGTCCCAAAGCCCATTTGGAACATGTGGCTGGCTTTGCATTCCAGACTGCAAACATCATTGTCTGTGCGGTCACAAATATACTCCCCATAGCGACCACACATTACACAAACGGGCTCCCCTGGCTCCGGCCATCTCTGACTCTTTTTGAATGATTTGACAGGTTCCTCCTCTTCATCTGTATCATCATTGGAAGACTCATGTCCCGCCTCACGTAATGGGCTCTCAGCCAAAGCAACAGGGTCTCCACCTGTTTGTAATGCCTCATCTTGTGTTTCATTGTTTTCACATGCTTCTTCCTTGTGAACAAGTGTCTTTGACACACCTTCGTCATTCCTCTCCTCCTGACTAACTTTACTTTTCTTCTTCAAACTTTGGTTTGAGACTTCTGCTGGTCTCTTCACTTTGAGGGATCTCGGCATGAACATTTTTATGGACTACTTTTCTGTTAAACGGATAAATAAATGTTAAGCAGTTTATATTTCAATTATTTAGGCTTCATCATTTCACAGTAACAGCAAGGTTTATTCAATGTTATGGACTCCTGACATTTGAGTGAATGCAACATGTTTAAACAACTCGAAGCAAGAAACTACATACATCAGTTAATAACTTGAATATATAAACGTAAGTTATTGACTGAAAGCCCCAATTATAAATATAAATTGTGGATTATTTCCATCTACCTGAAATGTTGCGCTAAACTAACAAACGTAGCTAGTTTTATAAAAACAGTTACGTTAGCAAAATTAACGTTACAGCTCCTTAACGTAAACGCAAGTGCCAAGTCAAACGTTTTCGCATTTTCAGTACATGATGTCGAAAAGACATGTGTTCACACGTCAAACCTGTTATCCATTACCGAAGTGATAATGACCAGAGGGATCTTAGTTGAATGTGTATACTGATAAAGTTAAAACGTACCTCTTCTTCACATTAAATATTCCAGCGTTTCAAAACAGACGCGGATTAATGACGTAATTCTGCTTTGCACGTCGGGAATTGTGGTTCGTGAAATACTCTCAGCGTTCGGGTGTCTCTGCAGTGTTATTTCTGGTTTGTAAGAATCCCTAAACAATAGTTTAAATTGTAGCTTCCTTGACATTTGAAGTCGGTTATTTTGTAGATAATGTTTCGCAATCGTGGATGTTGCTGCATATCAAGTTATAAATATATATACAGCTATAAGAGTCTAATGACAATACAGACACGCCGATATACAGTCAAACCTAAATAATTGCAGAGGAAAATTTAAATTTTTACATAGTTCACCTCTCCTTTATCGTTGTTACCCTCGTTAATTGTATGCAGGTTTGTCCTCTTTTCATGCGGCATTCAGCGCTTATCGTAAAGTGAACAAATAACATATGGGCAGTCATAAAGTACATTGAAATAATCACAAATATGCAGTCATATAGTATATTGAATGACTAATATGTAAAAAAAAAAAAAAAAAATAGCTCTTTGTCAGGCAGTGTTTCACACGTTTTGTTACAATCCTCGCCAACACGTTACACGTTGAATATGAGGCAGTAAATACAAATCAATGCAGGTAAAGAATATCGTGATAAAACATTGCTGATTTCACAATCATCGATCTGTATATTATCAGAGCTCTGTAGGATCTGCCAATTGGGGCACTTGGTGTTAGCCTCAAACCGTAAAATACCAAGTTGTTTGACTAGTTCAAATATGTGAGACAACTCCTACATTTTCCTGACTTCATTGAAGGCACCATGTGCGCATGCGCATTGAACAATAAAAGGTGCGGGGATAGGAGTACAGCAGGAGAGCCGCACCACGGCACCAAGCGACTGAAAGGAGAAGGGGATACTAAACCAATTGGTTAACCGTACAAGAATACATGGACATGAAAGGCAGAAGCATTCTGCTTCTAAATAACATGGAAGAATGGAAACATTGCTGTTTTTGCTCCAAATGAAGTGCAGTTTTCCACCTGAAATCCAAGGAAACCTTCCCAGCTTGGTGCGAAGGAGCCCGTCTCAACTGATAGAGAGCAGAATGGGTGAAAAACACCGAGACTAACGACTCATTGTTGCTACCAGACAGATTTCGGACAATTGCTCGAAGTCAGCCTCGCATCTCATCACTGAATGAAGTTGTGAATCATTTGCGTGAAGACGCCGGATATTTTCATTTTTACACCCGGTCATTGTTTTCCCCGAAATTCCAGTAGTGGGATGCTTTAGCGTTGCTGCTGCTGCATTGGGCTGAAGAATACAATTCAGGGGAAATATGGGTGAAGTTCAG
>CAAKHC010015261.1:79780-91387 GCA_901007825.1 Macroramphosus scolopax
GTCTTCGTTGCTCCAGCAATAAAGTCTTTTGAGCACTATGACTTTTCCAGAGCCAAAATCTGTTGCAGTCTCACATGGCTGGTGGCCAAAGCATATGGGACAGGTAGGTGCATCACTGTACCTCCAGGTACCTGCATGCTGCATGAATGTTTTTGTGATATTTTACCATTTTTTATAGCACTCAAATACAATTTTTTATAGCACTCAAATACATTTTTTTTAGTTCAACACCATAGAAAACCCATCACACATTTTAAGACATTACATGGAGACACCATAGATATTTACTATTGACTATTTATTACCTTAGGCATCATCACATAGTATTCCCTTTAGGTATATCGCAGTGATTTTCCATCACCTTGTTATTATTCATACACAATAGTTATGTTACAGATTCCCATTGTGGATCATCATAGATTAAAAATCGATTGAATGAAAGGAATAAATTACATTTTAACATCTGATAAAGCCAATTTCCTGTTTGTCATCCCAGTGATCAATACTTCGTTTATGACGTAAATCGAGCAGCCAGTGGTGAATCGCGGAGGAGTGAAGGTGTCCCAAATGATGTAACCTTCAGAATACTGCATTCAAGCCAATTTTAGAAAGATGCATCATATGTGGGAGACTTTTTTACAGTTCAGCTGGCTGATATATTCATTTTCGGAGGATCAAAGTTATTTCAATTAGATCAAAATGAATAGATGAATCAGAGATGCTGATGCAGAAATGACTCAAAATTAAATATCAATATTCATTTGTTTCCATCTGTACACAGCATGGCTAGTTTTGAATGAAAGGCTTTAAAAATAGCTACCAAACATATTTCTCCAATGCTACACCTGCAGCTTAAGGCACTTTGTCCATTACCTTCATCATCCGTTGTTGTCAATCTTAGGAAACACAGCAGGAATTTACAGTAACAGGAATTCATCTCTTTTCAGCAACATCTCTGGCATAGACTCAATAATACCATTGTGACAATGAGCTTTGGTGGTCTGTCACATATTAAAGTCTCCAGATACAAGCAGCAGAGATTTTACAGTCTGTAGTGTTTTCATGTCACATTTCAGTATCGGCCCAGCTCACATGGAACCTTGACAGAGTTGTTATCCACAACTTACTCCCAATGGGAAGCAAAAACTACAGTAGAGTGAAGTCTATTCAGGTCCAAGTGGTGGAAACATGGTTTAATAATGAGGTATATTAATTTCCGTACCTGAATGAAAAATTGAAAATACATAATTTTCAATATCAATGAATGCGCTAATAGCATCTAATTTAGCTTAAATAGGACACGTACAGTATCTGTGGGGCACTGAGGCCTCCGTCACTACATACACTCATTGGCTGTGTTACTGTAAAAGCCCCAATTTCTATTTTATTTCTCATGTGACTTATTTCAAATTGTGAAGAATGTTAGCCGCAGTCTTACATATCAACATATTTCAGTGCTGACGTTAAGTTGTTTTGTTAAACCATCTTTCACAGATCCGGTAGAAGACAAGATAGCTTTAAAATAACTACTACAGTTAAATCTGAAGAGTTCAGGCGAAATGCTGTTCTGCTGCGTCTGTAGCCATGAAGAACGTTGTTCCTTGCCACTGCGTGGTAAAAGCCCAGCATACATGAGATCCTTTGCAGATCCTCTGTGTATATTCAATCGAGACTGAATGAAATGAGCTAATTCCAAAAATACCACCCTCCAGAGAGGGTGAGAGAGAGAGCGCAGGCATGTATCCAAATATCTGCCTACGCTGCTCTGAATACATGTATCTCCCTCATTACATCGACGAAGGAGCGAGTCCAGAATATCCAGTGTGGTTGATGCGAGCCTGTCGAATCACAAACAGATATCTGTTACATCACACGGCGCTAATTCATGACGAGCTGATCTCGGAGATCATGCAAACTATTCTCTCTGAATGGAATATGTGGGGAAAGCAAGTCTGTAATTTTCCTCTTGAACTTTAGACGCTTTTCAGTAAAGGCCTTTATGTCAAATCATTCTTGATTGTGCTCTGTCATCAACATTGAAGACACAATTACTGTGTATTTCTTCACAGAAGTCAGACCTTCTATAATAATAGTTATTGTATAGTCTACTGTGTAGAGTAGAACGCTTAGTGTCACAATAAACAGATCAGATCTTAGGTGATAGTAGCTTGATGTTTTAGGTGCTTTGTAAACCTAAATTCTGGTTATTTAATCATTTGCATTATTGATTTATCTAAAACATATCTTCTTCTAATCTTGATTAGCTGCTTGGTACTGAATGAACTTGCAAGTGTGCATTTTAAATATTATTTTTAATAAAACATTTATATGTTAAACATATTTTATAGAAAAGAGAGACAAAGTTGACATCTTACTTTTGCTTATTTTGTCTCACCGACGTGAAAGCAGCCAAACCTGTTTACAATCATTTAAGACAAAGAAAAAGCAGGTTTGCGTTTGAGAGACTTGAACAAGCTACTTTTAGACATTCTTGCCTGGAAATATATTTAAACAATTGAACTGAATATATGAATTCCTGCCAGGGGTCAGTCTGACCTCTGACCCCCTCAAAGAGGATGGAGAGGGCTAGAGAAAAGATTTATTTCTTTGCAGGGGTCAATAAGGTACCACGTCACAGGAAATCTAGAGGGGGGCGACTACATTTATGCATTTATCTGCTGAGTCCATCTGTACATGACCTTGTTCACACTGGTCATAAGCAGCTGATTCATTGTTTTGTACGTGTGTGTTAGTCTGTGGTGGAGGATGGGCAGGGGTGTTGGGGAGTGTAAAGCAATCCTTGTGGCCTGCTACATGCTCTCTATACACATATATACACACACATACAAAAACTGTTGTCAACATTTGTATCCGTCACCTGCTGATGTCAAAGTTTTTGTGTGTTCGGGTGTATTTTTGTTCAGCATCTCTTTTCAATTCAAGTAATCCTGGATTATAATTTCTGAGCTGTTTTTGGATTCATCTACTGTGGTTTTCATGGGTGTTGTGTTGTGTACAATGGCTATCATAACAATTGTCCTAAGAACAGCAACGGTTTTGAATTATTTGAAGAATATCCACAGGAAACTGCACACACACACACAAAACACAGGTAGCTTCTTTCTTTGATGAGACAGGCAGTGAGAGGGGTGTTCCCAGGGAGCTGAAAGATGTTGAGATACAGACTAGATGAATCGATTGGGTCCCTCTCCTCCGGCAGTTGCTATAGCAACACAGGTCTATCCACACATATCAACGATGCTGTGAAAGCATGGCGATGAAAGTAGTTAGAGAGAATCAGTGCACCAAAGATAAAATATCAGCAACACAAACTACCGCCGTCACTTTGCCTCAGTTCATATTTAAGTTTTGCTGCTTCCTGATTCCATATTTTATATAGAACTATAGCTTTTTATTACATAGTTATAAAACAGGAGAAAGACACAGCAGTGTTGCATTATTAGCACCCTCAGAAAGTTGAATATCTTATCTAATAGCCCCCCTTTCTCTCCCTTCCACCATACAGAAAGCATCCCAGCAGACTTGAAAGACCCCTTCTACACAGACCAGTATGACCAGGAGCACCTGAAGCCTCCTGTGGCCAGCCTCTTGCTGTCTGCAGACCTGTACTGCAGAGCCGGCGGCCTCATCCTGAAGAGCGACGCAGCCAAACCCCTGCTGGGCCACGATGCTGTCATCCAGCAACTGGCTCAACGAGGACTCTACGTCACGGACCAGGAGAGACTGGTCACCGAGAGGGACCTTCGAAAGAGGCCTCTGCAAATGGTACGAGAGTTTTTTAGCATTTAAAGGTTGCTGATTTTCTACATTTCTACACCATGCATTGTTAGTGACTTTCCTCTCCATCAGTCTCTTAGGCAGATTTCAGTCTCTTTCCCCATCCCAGTATTTTATTCTGAGCATATTCTGCAGCTACAAGGCACAAATACAGGAAGTAGAACAAACACTCACATGTTGGTCGATCCTGAATGTTGGTGCTCGGCATTCGTGCTCAAATTGCACGTCTGCACTGCACAGTCAGCTGAAACTTACACCGGAAAACGTTTGTTATTTCTGAGTTTATGTTGACTTGGGCCAAGGTTTTCGAATATCCGAAAATGTACTAAAATCATTTAAATACGGCCTTGAAGCCTACAACGGCGATCATTACAGTTGTTTCCTTGGCATGATTTAAGTGCAGACCACCGCTCAGGCTAATAGCCCACCCTGCTTTAATATGCAAGCTTTCAACAAGTTCGGGGAAAATCGGCCTCGTAGTTTTTGTGTAATCCTGCTAACAGACGAACCAACGGCAGGAAGGAACAGAACCTCCTCGGTGGAGGTAATTAGTTCACAGAATGCTCCTTCAGCACAGCCACAACTGTTTCACTTGGTCACAAGGTGACTTAAACCTTCAGGCCGCGACTGCACTGTGTCACCTCACACTGTGTTTGCAGCTCATCTCGCTCCGTTTGGGCTGGAGCTCGCTGCAGAGTTGACTTTGCAGGCAGCCCTTTGAGTGGGAATGAGGGATGCTCATTATTTTTGGGCAGAGTCTCAATAGGAGGCTTTATTGCCTCAGTGAATTGCACATTGGTGTCTGCTAGACACGATTAGCACACAGTATGCCTGCAGTCTGTTTGTAGAGTCTTGCTGGTTTAAATGTCCCTTCAATGCTAATTTAAATGTTATTTACATTTCTCCGGGATTTACAGATGTTCGAATTGTGCAGTGATCACGTATGTTATAACTGTTTTGTCTCACTACGTGTGTGACTAACCGTGTTGCGAGTGTGAAAGTGAGCTGCTATATATACCCTTTTTCGATTTTCCCCTTTACCCTCCACTGCTCCGTCTTCTTTGTCGATGTCCTGCATCCCTGCTTCAATCATCCTCTTCCTCTCCTCTTTCATCTCTTGCCTGTGCCATCCTCCATTCTGCCATTTGTGTCTGGATCTTTCACTGCCCTTTTCTCTCTCTGCTTCTATCATTCGTTCTATCTTCCCCCTAAACAATGAAGTCACCCCCACCTCCCTCCCTCATACATTTTAATAACCAAACTCCCTCCATCATTCCTCATAGCTCTTTTCTTTCATCATTCCTCCAGTCTTACTTTACCTGCTTTCTCCATCTTCACCATTCCTCCTTCCTCTGTCTCTTTTCTAGTCAATGTTGACTGGACATTCCTCCTGTGTTTCCCTGTATCTTTGTCCTATCCCATAATCCTCTCCTCTCCTCTCCTCTCCTCTCCTCTCCTCTCCTCTCCTCTCACACTCCTCATCCTCTCCTCATCCTCAGCAGAAGCAGAAGTTGATATTGAAGAATCAGCTCAGCGTATAGTCACACATCCGAGCAGCTCAATATTTATACAACAACATATTGAAGGATTCTTCATCCACTTGATCTACTTATAGAATACTAGAAGTTGGTATTTCAGGAAGGTAAAAAAAAATCCCCACTGTTTTTTTTAACTTTGGGCAGTTTTAATGGAAGACACACAGTGCAGTGATTTACTGGATTGAAATGTTGTTCCCAAAAATATATCACTAGTGTTACTTTTTGTAACAGTAAGCTGTTCTGAATATGAGCACTGACAATGTCATTAAATGCTGCATCATGACATTTTAAGCAAAACAAGTTTCATCAGCAGTTTTCATGAAGTATTTTAAACTTCGGGAGATGTTCGAGGTAGATTTAGTGGGTCAGTCAGCAGCATCGTGTCCTGCCGCTGATGTTCTGTCTGGCGTGTGTCTCATAGCTTAGAACTATTACTGTCATATGCACAAGCTTGCCAAACTGCCCCCCAATGTCACTATTCTGCCCACTCATCTTTCTGTCTCCAGCCACGTGTAAGATTCCCCCGCGTGAAGATGCAGTATTCAAACTGCGCTTTCGGTCGCCTACACACATTCTGCATCGCTGACACTCTCCACACCTGCTGTGCACATAAAGAAGATGTGGAGATTGAGGTGGAAAAATTAACATTGTATTGGACATTACAGCCCCACATGAACCACCACTGTGTCTTTAATAACAGCCTAACGTCATTATTACTACAAGTTTTCTAGGCTAAGTTCGACAATACTACCTCTTTTTCTTTTTAGGAAAAACAAGGGAAGCTTCTTCCAAGAATATGAATTTCGTGACACTGAGTGGGATGAGAATGATGTTGTGACACAAAAATCTATCTAGATGATGGATGGTAACTTTGTGTTTGTGCATGATGTGTGTCTGCACTTATACGTATGTGTGTGTGTATAACTTACTATTTAATTTCACACTTTAGTGCAAAAGAGCTTCATACATCTCTGCAGCTTGGATGATGTACAGCTAAGGGCATTGATGCATCGGTGCTTGGCATTCAGATATCTGTTAGTTATGCAAACCTTGAATACTTTCTTGCAACAACGCTCTGCTCTAGCTGCCTCCATTCATCACTGGTGAATTCATGCCTAACTGCACCTCTCACAAACACCTCAGGAGTGGCAACAAGAAACGAACAAGCACTGCTGCTGTCTTATTCCCCTTCCAAGATGGAAGTCTGTCAGTCTGGAGCTCAGATTGGCATGGCAACGTATTGCATTGCATGTTTCCTCCCACAGTGCAATTGCTTTTAATTTCTTTTTCTAAAATACATTATTTGAATGAATAAAGAAACAGCAGAGGCCCGGTTGTCATCGTCACTCTGGTCTCATCTGTTGTTCTAATAAGCAAATCGATCATGAAAAAAGACGTGTCGGCATCTTGGATAGTTATTTCGGGATGTGTAAGACGTCAAAACTGTACACAGTGTGTCCGACTAGATTTATCTCAAGCCAGTCATTTCCTTGACCTCATCATGGTGATGATTGGTGTTCTTCAAAGCTTCAATATTTAATAAGGAAGTATTGAATAGTTCATGTTGCTCCGAACACTGAAAGTAGGTAACATCGCCCCTTATATCATTACTGAGTTTCTTCGTATGTTTAACGGCTGCTGCGCTTGTGGTTTTATGTCATGTGAAAAAGCCATTAAACAGACATTTTTATGGGCACACTTATGTAAGCGATAGCTTTGTAATCAAGCCTTTATGTAAAGCGCGTGTCAGCTGCGTCTTTGTACAGATGTTGATACAAAATCGTCAGTTAACTTTAATTTTGATTCATTCAAATCGTTTATATCACGGATGAAAAGAGGTGAACACTCCTCTTCCTGTTTCGCCTCCCTCTCCTCTGCTGCCTCCATCACAACCCCTATTGGGAAGGCGCTCCGTTTCCATGGTTACACTCCAGTAGGCGTGCGTGTGTGTAGGTGGGTGCGAGAGTGGGGGTGCTTACGCTTGCATATGTCGTATGTGCTGCTATTTGCTGTGTGTGTGTGTGTGTGTGTGTGTGTGGTGGGGGTTGTAGCAGTGATGAGCATTGCCAAGCTCCAAGGCAAAGAACACCGAAATGCTGGATTTTTTTCAAATAATAGCTACAAGCAGGCATACGACAAAAATGCTGCATCACACACGTAGACACACATTCATACACACACACACACACACACACACACACACACACACACACACACACACACACAGGGAAGCACAGAAAGCCAACCTGAGTGCCAGGCGGAGAAAAGATTCTTCTGAACATCAAACCGGCTTCTTCTGTCTTTTCCTCTGCACTTGTTCTTATGAACAAAGACAAGTGAAGCAGCAGGGTGGAAGGGAAGCCCATCCAAGTACTTTCTGTCCTCATCAGCCTCAGTGAAGCCACAGCCAGTATGTAATGCTCAATGCCAGCAGCGACTCCCGGGCAGTACAGTATGGATGGGTAGGCAGTAAACACATTATAGGATGTCCCGACTCCTGGGCATCTTCTGCTGCTGGCGGTTGCTCAACTATGTTTTTATTTTTATACTTGTTTATTTACTGTAACGTAGAGGAGCGAGTTGATCTGCAGGGACAAACAAGCAAGGCTGAATGATGTGGCATCAGGCTTTGGAGGAAGAACAGTTTGTCCAGAGCCAGTGATTGTTTTTCAAGTTGTGTTCCGTTTAGACAAAGTTGAAAAGTGTCTATACATTCGTATCATAGCGAAGTCGATTATGTGCCACTGTGAGCCGGTGAGCTTCGTTTTCGGAGGAAATTGTCCCTGGTGGGGTTCCCCAAGGCAAATAGATCCCAGGTGCAGGACCAGACATACAACAATTCAAAGACATCAGTGGATTGGCATCCTCTGCCGCCCTTTGGCCACAGGCCCAAGTGGGAAGGTTGCAGGTGAACGCCGGCTGCCTGAGCCTGAAGGACCAATTCGGTCCCTCCAATTTTGGTCAAATATTTTCGTGTGGACGTAACTGACCAACCGCACCGTATCATAGGACATAGAATAAATAGAGTAATAAATAGATAAAATCACATGACTTAGAAACTGCTTTCTAACACCGATATCCATCTCTTTCTTAAACACGAGATAAATGCTCATCAGTCTTTTTAAAATGAGAGATATTTCCTTTCAAATTAAATCAAACGCTCATTAATCTGAGTCCACAACTGCTAGTTTCAATCCAGAGGGCCTTTTCAAACAAGATAGAAGTATTTGGAGTTCGGGCGTCTCTCCAGGCCGAGTCAAGACTGGCTGCCCGCTCTGGTCCCGTCCCTGGGTAGAGTTCTATGGTTAGCTTTGAGGTTTCCATATAATTGCTAGTTTGGGTTTTGAAGCACATGGAGGGGGGAAGGTATACTGCTTAAAAGCTCCGTTCCCATATCGTCTGCCAGACCTCGCAGTTTGTTCATCTGAAGGGATGCGAGAGAAAAATGTGTCAGAGCATTTCTTTAACTCTGCTCACAATAAGAAAGAACGCCAAAGGAGTCGACTGCACATCCAATTAAATGGCAATTAAAAGCCCTCCTGAGATCGTCCAACTCCCATTTTAAATGAATACATTAAAGAAAAGTGCAAAGCTATTTTCTGTACCTTTACAGTGACAGTGAGCTTGAGATAGGACAGCTGAGTGCTTTTCCATGTCCTGCTGACTTGGCGTGAAGTTACCTGAAGCTAGAGAGAATTTTTAGACTTTCGTCCCCATCACGGATCCTCTGGGATCCGTGGGCCCGACCAGGAGAGCTGTGAGACCATAAGAAGTCGGACCACTGCTTACGTGTGTGTCCTGAGTCCAGAGGGGTTCCAGGGGACCGCAGTGCAGGAGCTTTAGTCATTTTCGGCTCCCACTGTTTCTGACGAAATAAACATTGGGGATCCAAGGAGAAGACATCACTGTAGTCTCTACCTCCATTCACAGTGTAGAAGTCGCTGTTGATCCAGGACCTCATGGAGTAACTAATTCAGACGTAAGCAACTGACACAATGATGCGGTGGAACACATCACGTGTTGCTGTGGTTTGAATCAAAACCGGATTTTCATTTCTCTCTTTTAACAAAGGGGTCGTATGAAAAGAGATTATAGGATTTCCCATGCTGGAAATACAGAGACGAACAACGTAGCAGTACAATAAAAAACAGGATACTGACTGTGACGGAGCCCCTTCTTACCTTTGGAGAAATCAATACAAGATTTACGGACGCAATCAGCTAAGATGAGGTGTGTGTGTGTCTGTGTGTGTGTGTGTGTGTGTGAATATTAGTCGTCCAGAATCCACCAAGCGAAGCATTTGATCTCCGAATGCTCCGGTGGAGCCGCTCAGTGGAGCAACAGTGGAGGAAAGGAGGTAGTAGAAGGAAGTAAAGTGGTGCTGATGGATAGAATATGTGCTCGGAAAACTTAAAGGTTAGAGAGCATGATGTCGTCGGGTATCACATTGGAAACAGCCTTTACGTAGACAGGCCTGCTCGAATGCAAAAGGTTGACTGTCGTCCTGCCTCCAGCTTCCATCTGACATTTGAACACGGTCAGCTGATGCTTCCACGATCGTCAATATCTGTACTCAGAACTAATTGCTCACTCTCAGGGCTGCTGGAAGCCGAGTGCATGAAGAAAACCCCTTTGAAGATCAGCATTTTCCACTTTGATTTCATAGAATGTGACAGTCGCATCTACTTGAATGCAACAAAGACATACAGTATGTGTAGTGTTGTGGTGTTTACGACGACGTGATGCAGTGACATTATCTCACACTGGTTGTAGCCCTCGCAGGTAAATGGACTTATTATAGTCTGACCGAGCTGGCACCGGTCCGCTCTTGTCTTGGAGTACCCCCGCACCATTGACGGCTGCGCCTGTTCACGGAGTTAATTATCTATCTCACCGGAGCTTCTCACCCGGCAGCGGCAGGGAAAATAGGACAATACTTGAGGCCCGTGGTGTTTCATACTGGGGCGGCGTGAAGGAGCAGCGGGTCGGATCAGTCACCTTCTGGTGGACACTCGTTCTCACCGCAGCGACCTCATCCTTTATCCAGAAATATCAGCCTCAGCACCAGCCTGCACAAAATCCTCATCTCGTTGAACCAGGAATCAGAGGAATTCTTTGGTTATTGGACTTCTTTTAAATGCTTAATAAGATACTTTGTCAAATTCTAAGTACGTCTGATCCCTTTGTCAAAAAAAACCACTGTAATCCTGGAATAAACATCTGCTCCTGAATTAGACTGTCAGTCCAACACTGCCCTTCAATACGATCAGGCGCTGCAGGTCTGTGGTCGAGTAAACGAGATTAGTTAGACCACGGTTGATCCGAATCAATAGAGTGATGGTAAGAAGACGGGGGGAGGAGAGAAGCCCCCCCTCGAGGAGTGCCGCTGGCTCCTCCAGGTCGCCTGGAGTCCATCATTTGGTTCTGGGTTACAGAGGGAAGAGTTGTAACTGATAACAGGTTGTGTATTATTAGTTTGTTTGTGTGTCTCTTGGATAATGTTTCGGTGTTTGGACAGACTAATTTAAGGCTTAACAGGAAGCAACTTGGCAGCGTGTTATTAAACTGGGTCGTTCCTGCCTGGTTGCCAGATCAGCGATACTCCTAAACGGAGCATTACGCTAATGTACTGTCACACAGGAACCTGCATTCTAATTACATAACAGTGTATGAAAATGAACTGAATATAAGAATATACCTGCAGCAGATCGGAAGCAAACAAACACAATCAATCGGTTTCTTTCACAGCATCAAACATTGATTATACGTCTAATAATTAAGTGATGCTGGGGACCATAAATCTCTCCCTTTGTCTTTTATTACATTCCGTCCTTGACAGCAGACACATCAACACCTCTTACTTGTCTCATACCTGTGACACTCCCATTGTACTTAATTAACTGTTCAGTCACTTCGTCGGTGACTGACTAAGTGTGACTGAAGTTAGCTGAGACGAGAGAACGTTTACCTGCAGAACCGGGTCATAACTAATTAGAAACTAACCGCCGAGAACACAATGTTTAAACAGGTAGCACAGTATGGAACAATAAATACAACAATACAAGTTTGCTTCAAGCCAAAGGCGAAGTTTATTTAATAATCCTGTGACAATTGTTTCATCCTTAAAGCACAAAAGTGAGATGTCATAATACAGAATATGGTTTCCTGTACATATTAGCTTTACATTGTCTATTGACATGTGATTTACGGTAGCTCCTTTTGTTGGAACGAAGCCAAAGTGCCGAAGTCGTCGTGCAACGTGCAGCGAAAC
>CAAKHC010015262.1:0-11680 GCA_901007825.1 Macroramphosus scolopax
AGGGAATAAGCAGCAGAGATGATACCAGATATGTGTTGAGCTTATGTATTATTTATTGTCATCTCCTGCCTCTGCTACAGACGGGGACACTTACAACCGAGGTAGTAGCAGTCCTCTGTTTCAGACTCACCTTGGGTCCGTCGGTTCCAGGAGTTCCAGGCAGACCTCGCGGTCCCTGCAGACCCTGAGGACCGGCAGCTCCTCTCTCTCCTGGGAACCCGCGCTCTCCCTGCACAGTGGACACAACAGTGTCACTCAACATCAGTCACGTCTGACAGTCAACCAATCAGTAGCGAAGCCGAATGAACACCATCAACTTACTCTGGGTCCAGTAGCACCAGCAGCTCCACCTTCTCCAGGAACACCCTGGAAACAGAAGAAGAGCAGTTAGGAGAAAAGATTTGAACGTCTTTAAGAGACATATTAGTCAAGGTTCCACCACTTGAACAACCGTTACTAATGCTACACACTTCCACACATAGTAGGACAAAAATAATCTTAATTGTAAGATGCCTGGGAATTTGAATATCGGAAATTGGAGTTAATGAGGCAGCGCAGCAGGTCGGAGCTCCTCATTTCCTTCTTTTCAGTGAAATTAAACGTCTTGTATGAACACGGACAGTGTCTGGGCGGGGAGCAGCTGGAGGGTCAGCTGCGGGCAACTAATTTGGAGAATAATTTCCTTCTATTAACATTAGCACAGCTCTCCTTTAATTTCAAATATCTTATCGTCGACCCGGCGGCAGCGCGAGGTCAGCAGAACTAATTGACTATAAAGGGAGTTTGACCATGAGGTGCACCCACCTGGTCTCCGGGCTTGCCTCCTTCACCGGGGGGACCAGGTGGACCAGGCAGACCCTGTGAACAGGAGATAAACAAAAAAGTTAAAACACTGACAACACTGACTCATGTACAGCAGTCGGTACTGACACAGGAGAATCTCTGACACGTAAACAAACTTGGATGTGTAATTAAACGTGGAGGTGAAGGACGGACTTACCTGGAAACCTGAGGGACCAGGCTGTCCTTGCTCTCCTCTCTCTCCAGCAGGGCCCTGAAGACACAATCACAACCATCTTTTATCATAAACTGATTTCACGATTATAAAATATTACTATAATATGCAATTTCTGTCTCACTAATATCAGTACGTATAACAGAGGGATGAGCTCTAATCCACCACAGTTATAAACATCAAAACAAGTTCTTTTAGTCCTCCGTGTCGTTACATTGTGTTGAGGACTGTTTTTATTGCCAAGTCCTCCTGGGAGACGGAAGGATGGAGGGTCGATCCTGAGTGCAGAGTGTGAGAAGGGAAAGATGATATCAGTGTTGAAGCAATATGAGGTGTGATGGAGATACGTACCGCAGGGCCATGAGGTCCAGCAGGGCCAGTTTCTCCATCTTTGCCAGGCAGACCCTGAGATGATGAAGGAGAAGAGGAGGGTGGGGGGGGGAGCAGAAACAGGGGAAATAGATGGTTATCAACAGGAAAGCCAAAGGTGATGTTACTAGGTAGACATCCTACAGAAGTAACAGTAGATCAAAGGTGACTAACACACTTAATTGGACTTTAATTTGAATAATCACAACCATTCAGAGTCTTAAAATACAATTTAGTTCACCCAGCATGACTGTATTTTCTCTCTATTGAATATTTCATACATTTTATAATACTACTATAATACTATGAAGCCAGTTGTGCAGCTGAATTTGCTCAGCAGGTCACAGAGAGAAGAAAAGGTGGACAACTTACTCTCAGACCGGCAGCTCCTGACAATCCTTTCTCACCAGA
Source organism: Macroramphosus scolopax (assembly GCA_901007825.1). Taxonomy (NCBI): domain Eukaryota; kingdom Metazoa; phylum Chordata; class Actinopteri; order Syngnathiformes; family Centriscidae; genus Macroramphosus; species Macroramphosus scolopax. The sequence goes on from CAAKHC010015262.1 coordinate 1,796, forward strand.
CTTGCCAGGCTCGCCCTATTCACAAGAGGAACAACATTAGTCACGGGGCCGCTGCAGAGTCACGAGGTCTCGCACTTATCTTGAGAGGACAGAAGGCGAAGGATTGCGAGTGTGTTTAGAACTGTAATTACTTACGTTTGCTCCCTTGGGTCCGGGGAATCCCATGACACCGGGCTGTCCACGGGCTCCCTGAGGGCCGGGGGGTCCGGGGCGACCGTCCTCACCAGCACCTCCCTAATCCAAAAGTCAATTTAGTTATTTGATAACAGAAAAAGGTTGACCTGAATTCCTTTGAGATATCAAAAATCTAATTAGGCGAATGTTTGTTTAAAGTAATTGTGGAAGGTTTCTGATAAAGACGAGTGACCTTTTGGATGTTTAAACGACCTCAGAACATTAACAGATCCTTGCTATTTAAAGAACGAGGGCACTGGACGGGGATCATGACAACTGTGTTGGGTGTGAACATATATGTGAACATATAGCCCCCCCATGCTGTGTGATTACTGTCATCGTTTTCCTCTAAACATCAGTCACAATAACCAGTAAAAACAGATGTCTGGAGTCACTCACAGAAGGTCCTCCTTTGCCTTGTGGACCAGCATCACCGGGCCGTCCAGTCAGACCCTGTTACAGAACAGAAAACAACCAAAGTCCAGGTGAGTCATCAGCTTACAGTCGCGTCCAAAACAAGAGTGAGAGCATCTGACATTATGGGATACTGAATCTACACCTGTGAGAGGTTCAAACTGATGGACCTGACTAACAGCAGGAGATATGACTGAGAGAATATTTAAGGTTGAGTCTGATTCTAAAGGTGCTTTTTTTCATGCTAACGGAGATGAAATCACTTCAGGCTGAAGCAAAATGTGAAATAAGAATTAGCACTGGCCCAAATCACAGCTGGGGATTTCACTTTATGATCTATTTTAAGGTGCAGTGTAAATTATTGCAGAGCGTGGAGGACATCGGCCAGCCTCTCTCATCTGTGTAACAAGCTACTCCAACTCTTATCTCTGCGTTTTGTGCTGCATATTTCTGAGGTAGAACTCTGTAGCTAATTAAGCAGCTTACTCTAGCACCAGGCAGACCAGACTCTCCAGGACGCCCAGGGTCGCCGTTGGAACCCTTGGGACCACTGGCACCAGCGGGTCCACGTTCACCGGGGGCTCCCTGCGTTAGGAAAGACAGAATAAAATAGAAATTGGTCACTCAGTCAAATCTCAGAGGAGGAAACACTTCAATTCTAAAACCGCCGAGGAAATGAGTTTTCCTTTTTATTATCGTGGAGGAGTCTCATTGACCTGCTGGAGATGAGAAGATTAAATTCGGGCAGATTCATTTTGTATTAAATTGAAATTGTGTGGAGGACGATAATGTTGAATGAGATGCTGGCGATGGCGATGTGGCACATATGGGTCACCGCAGGCTTCGAAGCTATGCTGCCATCTTGTGGCCATATGGTGGAGTTACACGCATCAGTGTTGAACAAGCCTGGACAGCGAGCGCTGGAATATTTCAGATTTTTTTTTCCATATTCTATATTAAGTCATGAAGAAATTCACTATTTGCTTTCCACTGAAAGAAGAGACAGAGAACCTACACAGGAAGTGCTGATTCATTTCACTATAAAAGCGCTACAGTTAAATTCTGCAGTAACTTAAAGAGTGTAAGACATGTTTGTAGCTTCTGGTGATGCAACAATTAAACTAAAGCACCAGAAATGTCAGCTTCCTTTTTCATGGTTGGATTTTCAGATTATTGAGTCAAATTGAATGAAATTGAATTGCAAATCACAATGTGATGTCATCGGCCGTATGAGTATGTGAGTATGTGACGAAACTGAGATAAGATGATTCAGAAATGTCATTTGTGTGAGGGCAACAGTAAAAGTCAAATCCAATGAGAATACCAGACGGTGTCATCGTTAACAGCATTTTCCAATTCCATCATGTAACGAATGCAACACATTAATAGTCAGTTTCACAGGTTTATAGCCGTGACTATTGAGGCTGCTGCTGCCTACATTCCCTTATCTCTTCCCTCTTCCCACTATTTCTGTTCCCTCTTAATGCATCAGTGTTCAATTTCATTTTAATTTCTAGAACAACAACAACACCTCTCCCCAGGAATGAGGATGACGCTCACCTTGGGACCAGCCAGACCATCTTGACCGGGGAAACCACGGTTACCAGGAGATCCCTATACAGACACCAGCAGGCCAGAGTCACGGTTAGAATAGCAACAACAAACAAACTGAATATTTGACAACAATATCTGATAATTAGAATGTGTTTTATTAAGCCAAAAAAAACAACATGGTGTTAACAGATTTGATGTCACTCACTCTCTCTCCAGGAGGTCCAAGTGGTCCAGCAGCACCGGGCTCACCCCTGGGTCCTCTCTTGCCTTCTTCTCCTTGTGGGCCATGAGCTCCCTGAGAACCAACTGGTCCCTGGAAGACACAGCCATTACAGAGGGCATGAGTACAGGCAGATATAATTTTGATATTATGTATGTGTCATTCAGAGTATCTAAGATTAACTTAATCTTAAAAATTATTATTTTTCAAATATATTATTTCGCTGGTTATTATGTTTAAAATCGTTAAATACTAAAAATATTATTGTGGTATTTAATATATCCACAATAACAGGATGAATCAAGTGAGAAGTAACCTCATTTCTCACAGAATTCTATACAATCTGACTTATTTCTGCAACTACTGGAGCCCCCTGCTGGCCATTACAAAGAATGCAGGTTGACGGCAGTTCCTTATTCGTTACACTTCTCAGACCTTCGGGCTTCATCCACTTCTTTTATACAGTCTGTGGAACATATAAGGGCAGGTAATAGAAAATCAAATAAAACTCACAAATTCTCCTTTAGGTCCGGCCTCTCCCTTGAACCCGGGAATACCTGGATCTCCCTAAAAGAAAAGCCGACAAAACAGATTGACAGAACAGAAAGAAGCAGCTTGTTATTGGTTTTCAGTGCCATGTAATTTTTCCGGTATATGAAATAAGCAGGTAATAAAATAATTTAGTTTAAAAAAAACTCAAATGAAAAGGTCTATCTCTGGTTCAGGAGCTACGCAGTGAGCACTTACAGATGTTCCTTTTGGCCCGAGAGGTCCAGTTGCGCCCTGAGGCCCAGGAGGCCCACGAGGTCCAGGGAAACCAGGAGCACCAGCGATGCCAGGAGCACCCTTCAGAGAGAGAGAGAAGGTTACTCAAACAATAAACATACTCCTCAATACAGAATCACTCATTTCACTACAGGTTGATTCAGTAGCATCAGTGTCATAGTGTAAATTCTCTGTTGCCACAGTGGAGTTGGATAAATAGTTAGTGATTCATTGTTGTGTATTGTTCAGAGTTTTAGAGTGTTTGTTACTTACAGATGATCCTTTGGCTCCAGGGATGCCATCAGTACCAGGGTTTCCCTGCAGAGACAAAGCAAACACACCTTTAAATGTCAACAATTATTTCCCAACAGGTGATGCTTCGCCACAGTTTATATATTAAGTATTTATATTTTGATCAATATTAATAACATCACGTACAGAAGCGCCGGACGGTCCAGATGATCCGGGGGTGCCGGACTCTCCGCGGGGTCCCTGAGCACCCTCAGGTCCACGAGCACCGGTGGGACCAGCTTCTCCCTGGTCGGCAACACAAAGGAGAGAGAACGATCAAATTAAGTTCATGTGTACATAAGCGCACCAGTCGGAGAAAGAAGAAAAGTAGACTGACCACTAAATAATCAAGTAAAGTACAGATTCTGAAAATAATACTGCAGTAAAATAACAACGTTCTAAAAGTGCTTTACAGATTAATTACATCTAATCTGCTGAGGTTCTGTTGTTTATGCTGCTGTTGTTCTCAGCTTGTGTTTCCTGCCTCAAGCTGTCATTCTGGTAAATCTTATTGTTTACAAGGTGAGTAGAAATTGTCCGCTGACATCAGTGAAAAACACGCTTTAGTTTCATCTACTTGAATTCTGTTTATATTGAGTTTATTCGAAGGTCAATGCATACGTATGACAACTATCCACAAAGCAAACAACATTGCAAACTGTTTGGCAGAGAGAGCCAACGTTCCTTCGTGGTTGCGCCACTGAACTAGCAGCATTTAAATGAACAAAATAACCAATTTCCTGTCTGTCTCAGAAAGTGTGCCATCCAAAGCCAAGTTCAGGATGATTTCCAGATTTTCCACACTTGGGCTCCTATTTGAAGGAGGGTCGGTCAACATCTTGAGCCCCCGAAAAAGGACAGTTGCCAGAGATTATAGCGGACTGGCAGCTTCTTCATCGTGCCGGTGAATGAAATACCTTTAACATTCGCTTCAGCCTTTTAAGACTCAATATAATCTGACATAACTGAGTTTGAGGGTATTTTTCTTAGAAGATGATGCAGTGGATTTCTCTTCTTGCAAACCTCACGATTGAAACAAAGTCAAGTATCTGAAGTTACGTAAGATGTTCTACTTAAGAGGCGATAGCTCGGCTGATGCTGAATACCACAGTTCAGACTCATTTGGAGCTTGTATAAAACCCTGAGTTAGATCTCTTCAGTCGGTTTTATTCGCTTGCGGTTAAAATAATTGTGTTGTTTCTGTCCTGCTGGCTTTTTACTGTGTTACTCTCGGGGCCTTTTCAATGCAAACGTTTTGCGCATGAGGCTCAGGCAGGAAAAAAGTAATGCAAGGCTGCATTTCATGAGCTGTCAGGGAGTGAAGAGGTTGGACTGAAGAGACTCCTGGTTATGTCATAGAGGATCATAGTCGCACAGAACTGCTGCAGGCAAATAGAAAATAGAGAAAATAAAGTTGTTCTGGATGTAAGTTGATGATATTTTCACATACTGAGCACAGCTTGCTTTGATTGCTGCAAAGGAAAATCCTGACTTCTGTAAAGAGATACTCCACTTGCGATTCTTAAAATATTCCCCTGACCATCCAGGAATTCAAAGTAGACACACACAACACCGTCGTACCCTCGAGCTGGGAGCTGCGACTGTCTACCAGGCTGGAGAAATAAATCAAATGCAAAGCAGAGAGAAAAGAAGGGAGCGAGAGAGGGAGAACAACACTTCGATCCCCCTCCTCCTCCCCGAGTTTCCATACAAAAGGTTTAAAGCAGTTTTCAATACCGTGCAGCCGTCTCTGCTTTCATTTAAGCATTTGGACTTATCCTCCCAAAATCCTCCCTGAGCTGTGTGTTTGCATCTTCTGATGTAATAACTGAGGAAGAAAGACTTATTCTAAACACATACACCTAACAAACCCTGTTCTGTGCAGCTCTTTGTAAAGGAGAAAGAAAGAGGAAAGGTTGGAAGTTCAATAACGCTAGAAAGTTCTCTTGAGGGTGAGGGAGGGTGAGACACAGCCTCCATTACTATATGCACAACAACGACTCAAGATGAAGAGGAAGTGAAGAGGAGCACTTTCTCGCTATCCGTTGACTTACCTTTGAGCCAGGAGAGCCGGGGAAGCCTGGAGCTCCAGAAGGACCGACGGGGCCCTACGAAGTGGAACAGACAGTCGACTGTAAATCACCGAGACATCCAGATGTACAGGTGCAGAGGCTAAACTAGGCTGAAGGCGGAACGACAGCTGCTCCTACATGCATCATTTAAAAACAATCAAAGTGAAAGCACTGTGAAATATAGTTTAAAGAGGATACTTACTGGGGGACCAGCGGGGCCGGGCAGTCCGTCGTTTCCACGTGCTCCCTGAATATTGTAAACAGTGAATCATCAGCACATGTCAGAGGAACTATCGGTCCTGTTCTTCCTTATTATGGAACAGAAGGTGTTTTTGAAAGTGAAAGGTGAAACTCACAGCAGCTCCGCTGGATCCAGGACGACCTCTCTCACCGGGCAGACCACGAGGACCCTACAAGAGAGAGGAAGATAAACCTTTAGAACCATCATACCATTAAGATTGATATCATACATCTTATCTCCTACGATGTTGGGTTGTTGTGATGTCCAGAAACATACGTACCATCGGTCCAGGAGCGCCGTTCTCTCCAGGAGCACCAGACTCTCCCTGAAGAGAGGAAATATTTAACTGTTAGCATGGCAAGACAAACTCTGGAGTAAAGTAAATACAGTCTGTGGTTCCTTTGTGTCACCATTAGTTGTTACCTTGGCAACGGTCACACATTCTGATGTCTATATGAACTATTTAAACCCTGCAAGAGCACCAACAAGCACTATAAATATCTATTAATATCTGGTAAGAGCTTTTTTCACTCCGCACAAAGGGGTTGAATAAAGTTGAACATGTGCAGAGGGGCTGTCGACGGCTCCCCGTCTTTCCAATCCAATCATAGCACAATTCTGTTATGTCTAAATGAATTATCATGTCATCCGTCAACAATATTCCATTCATTCGATTTTCACATTCTGCCTGAGTCACCGCGAACACAATCAGATACAATAAGATGTGTGAAAGAAGTCGTGCAGTCGTGAGCCAGAAAGCTGTTGATGTACGCAGAGTAAATCTTACCTTTGATCCAACGGATCCAGTCTCTCCCTTTAAACCATCCATACCTGGATAACCCTGAAGGAGACAAGGGAGAACGTGGACGGTGAGGAGTAAATAATGATGACTTCTTATTGTATGAATTTTCTGCTCCGCCATTCTTTTACTTCTCAGCCACTGATGTTGAGGCATTATTGTATATGCTGAATGAATCACTGGAGACAACAAATCTTCTTACTCTGTGTCCCTTGATGCCGGGCAGGCCAGGAGTTCCTGGGAATCCACGTGCTCCCTAAGATGCAAGAGGAGAGTTGATGAAGGAGATTGATATGAAGGAAGATAGATGACACTTCATTTTTTTATCTCAAATTAAATGCACATTTCCATTAAATCTAACAGTGGCATCAAATATACATCTTCGTATTAATGGTAAGATGAACTGGCTTTTCCCTAAATAGTCAGTCTGGTATTTGTTGCTCATCCGTGTGCTGGCATGACTCATTCATTTTCTGAAATTGAGTAAACTACTCAAGTACTCTTACAGTCAGAATTGATCTGACTCAGTTGAAGAAAACTCACCTGAGGTCCAGAAGGCCCACGCTCGCCTGATTTTCCAGATTTGCCAGCCTCACCCTAAAAGAATAAATGCTGACATGTTAAAATGTCCAAAAAACTGTGTAAATAAACAAGATATTACCACTGTTTATATTTAGTGTAGTAATTAGGGGGATTGAGCACTCCTAGTGGCCACACTGTGACATGTCATGTCTGCTGCCCTCATGTGGCCAAAAGAAGGAATTACAGTTGGAGGCCTCGGAGACATGCAGCAGGTGATTATGCAATAAAATTGAGTTTGATTTAATGAAAACACAACATGAAAATGTGAACCTGAGCTCGAACACATGTTTTAAAAGACATTCTGTATTAGAGGAGTAAGCCAATATTAACTCCATGTATTTCTGTTTTGTGCAGCTTTTGGCTGATTGTATCGGCCTTTCACAGATAAACGTATCAGCGTATCTTTATCTGCAGATGTGAACATTTTGGGATCAATATTTTTATATATAGACACAAGTTTTCAACAGTATTATGTGTTGACATTAGCTTTACTATGACGACATTTAAATGCTTCTCACATGTACATTAACACTCTGAATTGGGCCAATTTGCATAAAACTTCTATTTTTGATACTTTGAGCACATTTTGCCTGAAGTACTTATACATTTTTCCTTAATATACAGTTTCCCTTAATATATCACCATCGTGTGATGTATTGTTATCAGATTTTTGTTTTATCATGATTACATATCATTTTGGGTCTATATAAGATGAAACACGGGATTGTGATGGAAATCCAGCATTTGTCATGGAGTATATAAATAAAATAAAAGTATATTCGGAACACTGACAGATAAAATAAAGTATTTTTAAATGGGGACAATTCAGGACATTATGAGATACACTTTGTTTTATATTCCCAGGATGAACTGTCAGCCGCATGAGGACGCTGACACACGTCAGATTTTGGCTTGTTGGAGTTTATAGTTTAATGAAGTTGTCACACTCACATCATCTCCAGGTTTTCCAGGAGATCCAGGAGGACCACGGGGACCCAAAGCACCCTGTTAGTGAAGAGAACATGAACATACGTTACAAACAGCTAACATTTATAACAATAGCGGGCAATATACTTACACAGTTTAAACTCGGGGGCATAATTCATCGGAAGAAAACTTCAGAACAAAACAGCTTCACAGTTCTATGACATGCGAGATAAAGAAGGTGAAGACGGAACCTGATTAATTAGGATCAATATTTTATGGATCATTTATTATGCTAATAGGAACTTTGTTATCTAATTTATACAAGAGTCGTAAAGCACATAAGACAACTTATTTCCTGAACAATAGTAATATAATAATTATTTACTGTTCCAATTGGAGTATTTTCAAATAGAAGAAATCAATATCAGGAGAATCCATGTGTCAGATTAGTTGAGATAATTAAATATCCATCATAAACATCTTTTTATTGAGATGAAATGATCAGATTAAAAAGATAAAAGCAGTTGTAAATATGTCAAAAACCAGAAGTGCAGTTCCGTCTGTAATCTGTTTCTTAACATCACTTCATCACATTATTGAGCTCGACAGGTTCAATCCGTTGTATTTTTAAGAGTCGATGTTTCTAGACTTCCACAAGTGTCTTCGACTCATTAGGGTTTGAAAAAGCTCAAAATGTTCTCCGGACTTCACAAACACTTGGCCGACACTAAGACTCTTCCACACCTGTCAAGTTCTTTTCTGGCGGGAAGCCTGATGTTAATCACACATAATGATGTGCTGGAAGACTTTTAAAAGGAAAAGGCAACTCGCCGACTTTCTGTCTGCTTATCTGAGCTCCACAGGAGCAGATTAGCACAGCGGTGGGGAGACGCGGCTCAGTCCACCTGCTGAGGGGACGGGAAAGACAGGGGAGGGTCGGCCGGGTTTCTGGAAGCTTCATTAGGAGTGATGGACGGAGGGTGAGGAGGCTCAGCGAAGGGAGGGAACGAATATCAGAACGGAATCTTAACATCGTAAAGACGTGTTAATGTAGCAGACGCGGCTTCAGTCTCCACATGATGAAAGTAAAGATGGAGAGGATGTCATAATAGTGAGGAGACAAAACAATGTGAAGGGCTCATATGAAGAAGAGGAGGCTTATAGGAAGCTGGAGAGGAGATGATACTAGAGATATGGAGCCTGGAGAAGTATTTATATTAAAACTCGTAATGTGTGTGCAGGATAAAGATACTTACAGATTGTCCCGGCTCTCCAGCTTCTCCTGGACTGCCTTGGAAACCTTGTGGGCCCTTGGATGTAGGAAGAAGAGAGCGAAGGTGAAGATCAAATGTTGCAGATCTGACTTATCTGAAAATATACACTTGTAGTCATTAAAAACTACAAGGATCTTTGCAGGTTAATATTTAAACTACTGAATGACTTGGCATGAGGCCTCGTGTCTTCAGAGCGAGTCGACACTCTTCAAAACAAAACCAAAAGATCTAAAAGCCGTTAAAGGTGTAAAAGGAGAAGATGCGTCTCTCTAAATCAGTGCTCAGGGGGATTAAATCAAGTTGAGGCAAGTCATCTGGCCTTGCCTACAACTTTATGGCTCTGCTCTCGAGGCCGGGGGGGGGCTCGGAGGGCTGCAGGTGAAGCCTGATGATGAGCAGGAGCAGGGAAAAGGGCGGGGTGTGTTAATCTCCGTCCTTTTGACTGTAAATTGTCAGGTGTTGTACAGTGTCTGGAGAAAAGCCCCTGAAAAAGCCCCTGAGCCTGCAGCTGAGAGAGACAGAGTTTCCTCCTTTCATCCAGAAAACAGGAGACTCTTCTCTGAAAACATTTC
>CAAKHC010015263.1:0-18115 GCA_901007825.1 Macroramphosus scolopax
GTTGGATCTTGTGGATCCAACCGACTTGTGCTCTGACTTGCAGCAGTGTGAGAGCTCTGAGAGGGGGCGGGAGGACACGCCGCCGCAGCAGGATTGAATATCACATCAGCATCAGAAACAACACGTAACACGTCAGTTCCCTTGAAACTTAAATAATTTATTTACCACTAGAGCACCACAACAATACTGTGTTACATTACAGCAGAGTGGGTCACAATAACATCGTCATCATCAAAAGAACAACACATACACATCAAAATAACAGCTCTACGTTGGTGCCTAGCTCTCTTTATTTCAGTTATTCAGTAAGTCCACTGGCACTGAAAGCCCAAATGGGGCCGGGGTCAGGGGTCATATCACCTACATCAGCTCTCCTCGTTGATAAGGGAGGAGGGCTTCAACTAACTGGAAGGGAAAAAAAAGAATAAGTAGTTATCTTAAAATATTAAAAATAAAAACAGCATCAGTGCAATTTGTTTTTCTTAAAGAAACAAAAAGATAATGACTGACAGATCTGGGTGAGATATTAGCTTTACGGTGGCAGGACGGTGCTGACGTCACTGCAGGCGGAGCAGGCGGAGAGAAACACACCACCTTCGATTGTTGGAACGATTTTGGAATAATTATGGCTCTTTTATGTTTTTGACTGTTTCCTGGAGGTCATATCTCCTCCTCCTCCTCTTCACACCTTCGATAGCCTTCGTCCCTCCGCTCACCTCCATCCATCTGAATCAGAGCCTTCACAGCCGTGTGGACTGAGGTGGAGCTCAGTGCCTGAGATGAAACCTTCGGTTTATCAATGTGAGGGAAGCTTCTAAATGTTGACCATCAATCACTGCTGGAGGGTCAAAGTCTCACAAGCTAAACAACCAATCCAAAGACAGTGAATGGGACAGGAAGATATCGTTGTTCCCTGACAACCTCAGTTCACTGCAGCCATGCTCTTTGTGTTGTTATCATGTTTACTCTGTTGTAACCGGACACTTTTTGACCTCACTATTATTCTGCTGATGTTGGCAAACACAGTTCTTCGACTTGTTTGCTTTACTAAGACTTCATGTTCATTGATGATGGTCCGTTCACCCAGCAGGGTCTTTGAGAGCTCATTCAAGGAAACAGGACATGAAGGTGTTTTTTTGTTGTTGCTAGAAGTAGAAGTGTCACAATTTAAGATCTAAATCAAAATGAGAATTCAGTTTGGATCCCATGTCTCCCAGTTTCTACCCCCGAGGCTGATTTCTACCACATGTGAGTGCTGCAGTCTCCAATGTCCAACTGGTTTTTATTACTCAAACTCCTATTGAAAATAAAACTCAGTGTTCTGATCTACAAATCATATTTGAACATAAATGAGAATCATTTATTATTATTATCTTATTGTCCTGCAGCAGCTCTTTGTGGACCATTTACACCAACATTATAAGCTTTTTTAAATGCAAGTAAACCTTCTTAATTGAAAGTAGATGAACTTGTTCATCTGTCACATTTAATGTCCCGGACGCAACAGAAGAGCAGGACAGAGAGGGGGCGGCCCCTCCCCCCCCCAGGTACGAGATGCTTGGGTTGGTTGATCCTGGTTCTGGTTGCTGCTCACTGACAGCCGGCCTGCACAGCAACCTGCAGCCGGTTAGCCTGCAGTGTTAAAGTAAAGGTGTAGCAGCAGTGTTTGTGGTTGAACAGCTGACAGGTGGCGAAGCATCGCAGCTTTCAGGATTCCGTCACGAGGAACCAGAATAAGTGTTGGAGACGATGAAGACCCAGGACGACACTGCAGAGCCGTTCGACCCGGGAATTCATACCGATTGAACCCTTTCAACAGAATCTACCAACTGATGCAGAGTTGCTGTTTCACCTCTTTCAACTGACAGAAAAAGATGACAATGTTCCTTAATGGAGCTCCCAGGAGACCCGTGTGTACTCTTCCTCTTCCATGGCCTTTTCATACATTTATAAACATGACTAGTGAAAACTGTTCAATACCTGTAAGCTACAAAAGAATGTATATATTATATTTCATCAATGCGACGTTGACGCTCACCGCTTGACGCTCTGCCGTGTTCAACATCTGTTGGGTCTGAAACCGTCACCATGTACATCTTAAATACAACACAATGAATACATTTAAAAAAATAAAAGTACAAAGGATACGAAACAAAGACATACATAAAATGAGGATGTGGTTTTGACATCCAAAGGATGGGTGGATGTCGGGGGGGGGTCTGTGTTATTTCACATATAGACACTTATCACTTAAACTTCCAGTGTTTACTCTCGTGTGACAAGTGTGTGAGGTGATGCATGTTGACAGGGCCTTCAAAACAACCTGCACAAAGTCATGTCTGTGTCACTGTGTGTGTGTGTGTGTGTGTGTGTGTGTGTGTGTGTGTGTGTGTGTGTGTGTGTGTGATTCAGATTATCACTAGAAGAGTTTCTCATCACTTTCAAGTTGTCGTGAAATGTGCTCGGCCAGAGGAAAATGGATTTCAAGGTTACCGAGCACACGTGATGAACATTATTTCATGGTTGTCAGTCACTACTGTTCATAATAACATGTTGGGGGACTCTTACAGCCTTTCGATGGTTTGTTTGACGACCCGGGAACATCGTCAGCTCCGGACTAACTGCCTCCAGCAGGAGAGGGTTTATTGAGTTTTAAAAAAATGAATGTTGACTTCTGATGCTTGACCAAAGCCAAGCAGGGCACCACCAGCCGAAGGCGAATGGCGTCCTGGAACTGTGTTCTTCATGAAGGTCTCCACCCACAAGCCCAGGTTTGCTTGTCAGTGAGCAGTGTGAACTAATGTGAACAACATCCGAGGCTGCACAGGCGCTCTGACACTAAAGCATTAGAATCAAAGTCCTGTTTGCAGGTTCTGTACGATGAATCTGGCTGAATGAGCGTCGATGTGTGTTTGTTCTGTACCTCTATTCTCCAACAGCTGACACCTGACTGTGTGAGTGTGTGTAAACGTCAGAGAGTTTAGTTGGTGTGTGACTGCGTGTGCGCCCGAGTCCACTGCATGTGTGTGCGTGTTTGTGAGAAGGAAGGCGAGAGAGTGTTTGTGCTGGTCTTCAAGAGCTTCTAGCTGCACTTGCAGGACTTGACCTTCATATTGGAGAGCTGCTCTATTTTGGGTGTCTTGCCAATGTAGTAGAGGATGGTGAGGGGCTCCAGGTCCTGGGAGACACAGCAGGGTGACGCTGAAGCTTCGGGGTTAATGGTGTTGTACAGGCCCAACACCTGGAAAACAAACAAACATTACCGCCCTGCCAGGAAGAAGATCCTCCCGAAGAAACTCTAGATCTTTTATTTACTTTGACCTGCAACTTTCTCACTCAAGTAACTCAGACCCGAGAGTTTGTTTAACCTTTAACCCTTCGTCAAGCACACGGTACCTTGGAATGCTGAGTGTCGGCACTCCACAGATATGGGCAGGCCCCGGCGCAGAAGTTGGCCTCATAGCCCTTCGGCTCATGGATCCACCTCCAGCCAAGGTCCTTCCTAAAATCTATGTAGAGGGACCGTAAGCAGCAGTTGTCCTGAACGTTTCTAAAGTGGGATGAAGAGACAAAACACAGGGCTGAACTTATCCGACCTTTAACGTCCATCACACTCATCAATGTTTAGACGGAGAACTTCAAACCACATCAATGATGTTATTATCATCCGCTCCCTCCATCAGAGAAACATGTTTAATTCATGAGAACATCTGACAGGTCAAGAAACACGAGCAGCCCAAGATGAACCTGATCCACACTGAACTGATGGATTCTGCTAACCAACAGACCCAACGTGTTCCCTGTTTAAGGTTCCTGCTCGGGCAGATATGGATCTGGTTATTTATAAATAGAATTCATTAAGAAATGCCTTTCTTTCTCTCTTTGACGGTGCCAAGCACCTGCATCCAAGACATGTTGAAAACAAGCAAGAGAGTTAATAACCCTGACGAGCCAGCAGCCGTAATGGAGGAATAAAAACCCAACAGTACACTTTGAGACTTGGACTGGTTTGGCTGTCAGAGTTGGCAGTTTCAGGCACCAGTTGCAGCCTCATTTGAAGTCTTTGACATGAACACCTAATGTTTATGTGCATTTATAGAGACTCTGGCAGTGATACTGTTGGATTCCAGTTTCACCTGCATATAAAATGATCTGCACATGTTGTTGTTTACTACCTGTGTGTAGTTTGGTACCATAACAGGACTGATGGAGACCACAATCACCTGAACACCATTTCTACTGATGGTCATCCGGTTGGATGAAGATACAGTGACAAAGTACATTTGGTTCTATTTCTTATCACTTGTCCGACCAGACAAAGTCTTTGTGAACTAAAAACTGTAATGAAATGTCCTCCTACTCTGCTGTCGCCTCATTAAGACTCATCATGTTTCCTGTCTGAAGACACGAGAGCATCTACAGATCCCGACACCTGAAGCAGCCTTCAGGCTGTGGCTGTCTGAGGAGAGACGTGTCTACCTGGAGCAGTAGGCAGCATCCAGGGCTCTCTTGGTTCGATGGTTCTTGTGCTGAGACGGCGACTCAAGTCGGTAGGAAGGCAACAGCATGAGGAGAAGGTGAGGAGCTCGAGCACTGTGCCGTCGCTTCTTAAACACCTTCAGGTCACCGCCATGGATGAAGCTGTCATCAATACCTGGAGACAGCACATGAAGCCCGTCACACCCTCACAACTAACAACATGTAATCTGTTTACTCTTGTCAACAAATCCCACGTGCAGGTTCAAACCAGCAAATAAAAACTGATCTCTTATTCATAGACGAGTGTTTGTGCAGTTTAACAAGTTCGGCCATCTGTTAAAAAAGGCAAAGGCATTTTAAAAATGCAGCTTTTGTGAGCTGTTGATAATCATCATCTTCATCAGGACCGACTGGATTTAGGACCGAGAGCCGAGTCAGTGTTAATGGATGCTGGTCCGTTCATGGGATTTGCTGACATGAAGAACATCTGTAAGATGTAGCAGACGTATCCTTTAGCCATGCTTAACAAATGTTCACGTCAAATAACCTGCAAACCGTGCCTCCAGCTCTTCACTCTTGTTGGGAATAATGTAGTTATTGGATGGTACGAACGTGCAGCACGGGCAGTGCAGGCTGAGCTTGAATCCACTGTTTCTGTCTGCGGAGTCACAAAAATATCGATTAGCTGATAACAATTCCATAAGAGATGAAGGTCAGGCATCATGGGAGAAACCACGCACTCACCTCTGTGGTTCAGCCACTCGTTCACTGCCTCCGTCACGTCGAAGGACAGCCACTCCCCCTCCGTCTGTGTTCGGACCACCTTGCTGTCGATATACCGCTGAGTCGGGGACGTCAGGTCTTTGTGTGCTAGAATCTGTGGACAATGGAGAGGTGATAGAGGTCAGACACATGCAAGACAACTCCACAAGACAGGACAGACATACAGACACTGTCCCAAACTCAACGCGACAGCTTGTGTGCACCTAAACAAGCTGCTCCAACTTGTCTGGGAAAGAAGAGTTTTGCCTCGAGGGGTGAAGTCAGTTACCAGACGGCTCCAAGAACTCGGAGTTCAGGCTGGTAACCTTCACCCAGTGACCAACCCGCTATCATTCTGCAGGACTGTGGATATGAAGGGCTGCTTGTTGGGATAACTCACACACGGTGTCTTTATTGACACAATAGGTTGTAGTTAGCTGAACGACAAGAAAAATACCGTTTACAAAAACGCTTCGGCAGCCGAGGCTATAAAGTGGTTAAAAGAATATGAAATGTGAATGCAAAACCAGGAAAGGATTTCTGGAAGCACACACGGCCTGAAACAACACTATCATCTCCATCATTGTTATCTTCACACACACCCAGCTGTGTAATTGCACTATAACTATCGGCTGTCCTGCCACTGACAACAAGTCGATCATTTATTTGACTCTTGACTCATGCTGGTTTGCCGGGAAGCTCGTATATTTCATGTATAGTCGGCCGCTGATCGTCCCACTAGTCTGTTTGTATCCTCAGCAGTCTCTTTGGTCCTCAAGCATTCTGGAGAATTCATGGTCTTCTAATAGTTTGGATGTTTTCTTTGTCTGCCACAGAGTCTCCCCGTCTGTCCGGGAGGGTTAAGAATGCTACATTTGTTTGATAGTTGTATCCATAATAAAAAGCTTAATGAAAATGATCTGTAATTCAGCATCCTGAGACCCGAGCTTTCTTTCTGTTCCCTGGTTCTTTGGGTTCAGTAGGACCTGATGAATGGAACCAGGCATTGTCTTTGAACAATAAGTAGTTTCCCCCAAACAATGACGTCCTCATATGAGGACATCAGGACCTAGTTTACTATAAAAACACAATAAAGTCACCATTGAGTTGATAACTGTTTATTTCAAAATATCAAGCTAACAAACTGCCAGACAGTGCTGAACATCTCCGTCCTCCATCTGTGTGGATCATTCTGACTCTTACTTTTGTCCTTTTGGTTAGAAGGACAAACTTTCACACCAGTTTCAGTTTAAAAACAGGTTGCATGTTACACACCGAACACGAGACGTCCCTGAGCAGTATGTTTGTCTGCAGCCTGTCGGGTTTCTCAGGTTCACCATCTCCAGCAGATGTGCTGCAGAAGTTGTGTGGACTGAGACAGGTGGTTCTGGAGGGACACGACGTCTGTGCGTCCTCCTCCTGTACCAGCTCGAGATCAGAGTCACGCTTGGTCAAGTGGGCCTGAGCCGCGTCCATGCGAAGCTCAAGGAGTCGACAGCTCAGGAGAGGGCAGACAGACCATCAGCTGAAGTCTTCCTCAATTTTTTTAAGCAAAGGGACAAAATTCCTATTGAAAGTGTTTTCCGAGGTCCCAGTGATAACAATACCCAGATATTTGAAGCCTTGGTCTTCCCAGTTAAAAGGGGCTACGTGGTTTGGCAATTTACCCACTAAGTTGTTGATAGTGAATAACTCACTCATTCCGAGATTTAGTTTATAGCCTGACAGTTGGCCAAATTGTTTTAAAATGTTTAAAACTACGGGGAGTGAGGTAGAAGGGTTGGACACATACAGAAGCCAGTCGTCAGCATACAGTGACAGTTTGTCCCTTTGCCCTCAAATTTCTCTTCAGATCTCAGCCAGACAGCCGAAGGCTCAATGGCCATGTCAAGTTGAAAGGAGGATGAGAGCAGATTATTTGTTTGTACTGACGCCACTGGGGATGAACATAACAACTTTACCCGTGATATAAAACCTGAACCCAAACCGAATCTATCCATCATCTCAAAGAGAATCTCCCACTCCAGCCTATCAACAGCTGTCTCAGCGGCGGCGGCGGCGCTGCAGGACGATCGGTTGACGTCCAGCAAGCTCTGACTTTCTATCTGATTGATCGTCCAGGTCTGGGAGGAGAAGCCGGAGCGGAACCAGACGTCAGACAGACCTCTGTTATTCTGCTGTCCTGTCCTTCGGTACCATGTGTTTATGTTGGCCCGTCCCGGACTAATGTCTAAAACACAATCCCTGCTGCCTTCACTGAGATCTGCTTTTAGACGGGAACCCTGACAGCAGAAACACTCCGACACAGAGAGTGATGGAGTGAAGAAACAGAAGTTGGACATAAAAAGTAGGTTGATGAGAATGAAAACTGGAAGGAGATGGTGCTCCGTCCTTCACAGTCATCAGATGTCATCAGAGCTGGACACCTTCGCATGAGGCTGTTTCAGAGTGACACCAGAACCAGCGGCATGAAAACACTGCAGGAAAAATCCCTTTTGGAAAAGTATTTGACAAGAAGCTTGTGACCTTCATCAGATCCTTCAGATCCGTCTGCTAACAGATGACAGCAGGGTTGTTATCCTGAGGATGGCAGGTGCTTTGTTTCCATCGACATCTACCATCACATGAGATAACAATAATATCTGAATAAAGGCTGTTTATTATATCTGTTATAACCTGGACTGTTTATCTGCTTCCTACCAAACAGCAGCTTCATTTCCTCTGTTGTCTTTATGAAGTAAGAAGAACTTACTCACAAGAAAAGCTGAAGGTGACTTGACGCTGTGAGGACACGACTGTTCAAAGGAATGACTGAAAGGAACCAGTGTGTCTGACTGTAGAGACGCAGTGCTTATCTCCAGGGACTATTTTTAACATCGGACGGGAACACGCACACGTTTGCATTTGTTTTGCCAGTTGAATTAATAGTTTTAATAGTTGCAATTTTAGGAGATATTTATAACTATTAGATGACATCATTCTACCGCGTCCAGGATGAGACTCCAACATGGATCTACACAGTGCTCATACATCTGTTATGTTGACAACAGACATGGGAAGAGGAGTTACAGTCATCAGATGAAGTAATATCAAATCACCTAGAAAGTCTAGAAGAGTATATAGATATAACAGAATAATGTGTGAGGATGTAAAGCAGTTAGAAGATGAAAACACCCACCAGACCAGTGGGGGCTGCACATCACAGGCGCTGATGGTTGGCTGCTGTTGGTTTGAGAGATGGACAAATACTACGATCCATCAACCGTTCAACTTGCCTACCGAGGTTATAAATCTCTACAAATAACTTTAACTTCAGAAGAATAAAGGAATGTGAAAGTATATTAAGGAACCATTTTTCCTAGGATGAGAAGTGAAGGAAAGATGTGTTTGTAGATTGTAGTGTGGAGCATCGCAGCACGGTGTAACACCGAAGGGGTCTGGTCATTGTACAGTTATAAAGGCTGAACACAGAGAGTCAGCTGAAAGGTCTCCTTTTGTTTTTCATGTCATTATTTCATGACATTCAAAGGTAACGATGTTGATTTGATCAACTATAGTTTGTATCATGTGTTTGAGTCAGTGTTCATGTATTCATGAGGTTTGTCCTGGCAGGTTCATTCTGCAACTATCAATCTGTAGAAGTCGTCGTGTTCCCCGTTGGTGTAGAGAAAGAACATCCTGCAGCGTTGTTTCTCAGGGGGTCATCTGGCTTAAAGATCTATAGATACACCTCGAGGATATCCATCATCCGAGCTGCCTCTCACAGGCTGAAATATGTGCAAACATTTCTCTATGAGCTGCTACGTTCTGCTATGTATAGACATGAAGAAGTGAGTGTGTGTGTGATGAATGTGTGCGGGCTGGATGTTATCGGGTCTCCCTCATTGTACCGGCCCGTTCCTTCCTCCCTCACACATTTACAGGCTCTGTGTTTGCGTGAGAAAAGCCGGGCCTGTTCGGAGCTGTGTTTAGCCCGGCTGTCATCCCCTCGTCCGGGTGTAAACAGAGCATGGGAACCTGCTGGTGCAGACAGACTGACTGACAGCGGGCTGTGGTAGATGCTTGAGAACAGTTCCAGCCGACAGCTCATCACAGACGGAGCTCTGGAGGTTAAAGCATGTTAACATGAGGAATCACAGCTTCCCTTTGTTGTCCTGGTCTGTTATCAATGATTGTCCTAATGTAAACACAGTGCCGGTGCCTTTTTCTTTGGATTGCAGGATGAAGTTGCGGCTCCCTGTGCTCCACATGGATGGAGGTGCTCCGTCCGTCCACTGACCGTCGGGATGACCACCGACTATTTAGTTTCTGTTCTTGGACTCCTCACTTCCTGTTTTATTTTGAAGGTGTTGTTTGTGTCATTGTTTGGGGTTTACTTCTGATGCTGGTTTGGTTTCCCACTCGTTTTGATTTGCTTGTCTTTGTCAGAACTTTCTGTTTGCTGCCTGGCAGTTCTGTTCTTCATCTTCTACTCTGCATTCTGTATTTTCCATTTTCTGTATTTGGGTCCTCCGGCCTCCACAGACTGGGAGGAAGAGGAGGGGAAGACCTGCTGCAGACCGGGGGCCATGTTACCAGCTACAGGTACCGTATTGATCTGGACTCAGGCATGGCAGATGAATTGATCAGTAGTATATACACAGCACCCCCCAGTAGAGGCGGGTCTGAGGGACACTTGGATTAACCATCAGCTGGTCAGTGGACAAACTTTGACCCTCACAAAGTTCCCGGTTTTACAGTTTCTTGTTTACAGAATTCTCCATCCGAAGTGGATCGTGTCCAATACTTTTGTCCTCATTAATGGTTCTGACCAAACACGAAGGAAAACACAGCCAAGGTTCAAAACATCAGACTTGTACTGAATATCCTGAATAACCTTTCCCACAACAACCCAATCAGCTGTGTGATGTCTTTGTTTCAGTGTAACATGAGAACATTATTACCTGGTACAGCTCAATGCGCTGCTCAGACACTCGAGCCCCGGGGTTCTGAAGACGGAAGATCCTGAGCTCGGCTTTCACCAGGTTGGAAGCGTTCTTCTCCATGGAGGACACGTCGAACATCACCCGCCTGAAGTAGGGGTTGAAGTAGGTGGGAGAGATGACGTCTGAAACAAAGGGTGGAGGCGGGTTAGATATCTGTATCTGTACGGCAGGCCGGGGGTGATGATTGGAACATAAAGATGAGATATTTGAGGACTAACTCAGGATTATTGTATGTCCAGACCACCCGTTGGTCCTCAGGGCTGCAGATGCTTTGACCATTGTTCTCCCAGTGAGCCTGACAGCAGCTGCAGCTCCACATGTGTCTTTATGGGTTTCTGTATGTCATCTACTCCCAATTCAAACTGCTGATGCACATCAGCACCCCATAAAGACGGAGCTCAAAGACCCAGCAGGTCCCAGAATGCAACACAGGAGAAGCTGCTCATCCTCTCTTCTTTGTTGTTTTCTACACCTCCAGTTACAACCACAGGCTTCACATTAAAATCTTCATGTGTAGATCAGCGTTAATGTTAAATAGTCCTCCAGACGTCACATGATGGTAAACCCAGTCAGCAGCAGCCGTGGCAGCAGCAGCACCAACCACCCGCTGCTCTGAACCATGTGTGTGGAAGTGTTTGACAGGCGCTTCCACAGGACCGGCGACACGCGCAGCACTGACACTGTGTGTGTTGCCATGTCTGACAGATGCTGAGGAACACACACAGCGTGTCATTTACAATGTAATACTGCAAACCATGTGTGAGATGGAGTGTTTGACGGGGGCCCACAACATGGTGAATTAGGAGGCCCAGAGGTCTTAAATTGATGGCTGGAACATAAGGCAGAAGCCGGGGATTAGCAGGACACGGTGGTTTGTTTAGAGAGAACAACCACAGCGACTGAGGAGACAGATGCACGGCGAGCAGCTGAGAGGAGGCCGACGCACACGGGAACGATTTAATATCTACATGCATATGCAATGAATGGGAGGAATGAAAATGAAGGGAGAGACACAATCATAGAAGAGATACTTTGACTTTTAGATAAGCAGCAGAGGAGGAGCATCGAAAACATCGAGAAGTGTAACTGTCATCCTGTCACTGCTCAGTTCAACTGGTTGGTGAACAAGTGAGGGCATCAAGATAACTTTAAGATATCCAGCTCTCATAACATGTGCATGCAGAGGATGGATGTGAACGGCCAAATGCAGGTCTGAGGCACAAACAGGAGGATCCGTTCCATTAATGTGTCTCCTGTCATTCACCCTGAGCTGCTTTTATTGGCTGTTAGTGTTTAACTTCGACACACTCGGTGGATTTGAAGTATCTGTGTGAGAGACCTGACAGCAAGAATCCTCTGCAGGAGAAGACGAAGGATTTACTGCGTCACATTTACTGATTCAGCTTTGGACTGTTTGTCCGGCCACGTCTCCGGATTCTCGCAGCCGCCTGTGAAATGTCTCCGCTGCCAGAGTGTCTGCGTCTCCGTCCGTACACTTTCTGCAGCAACGTGCAAACCAGCCAACACCACTGTGAGGGCATTTGTTGAGATGTTGTCGCTGTTTGCTCCACCCAGGGATTATCAGTGTTGTATTTCATGACTCTCTTGCCTCCACCTGAAGCTCCCGTCAGCCTCACCTGCTGTCTGACTGCACTACCACAGTTACACCAGCTGACAGCGATACTTCCTGCCCTCTGCGGCGCTCCGAGTCCTGAATGAATGCGAAAGCACGTCTTTGATCAAACTGCACACAAGCACACATCAACATGTCTAATCCCTGAGCTCCTCCCGGGCGCTGACCACTGGCCAACATTAACCGGCCCGCGGTGCGAGCAGCAGAGGCGCGATGAGCCAAGACTAACGACGCTCTTGTTCATATCGTTCCCATTCGTCAACAGAGAAAGTCAAACTTGCAGCTCCCCGAGGAGCAGCTGAAGGAGGACCGTTTACACAAACTGCAGCAGAGCCTCATGAATGAGTCCGCTGTGCTTTAACACAACACTGGCTGCATTGAACAGAAGCTACAGGGCCTCAGACACACTCATACAGGCTGCACACACACACACACACAAATATTACTACTGAGAGTGATTGACATTCACAAGCAGACCCCAGAACTTCAGCTGGACTGATGTCGTCCCTCCTGATGGCTGATAACAGTCTGATCAGAACGTTTTACTGACTGTGAGATACTGAAAGACTTGTGTGATAAACAACGTCTGATCTACATGACAGTCAGCTGAGCTTCTGATTGGCTGCAAACATAAAGAAGGATTGAATCCAGTCTGCAGAGACGGTCAGTGAGAGAGAACGATGTCGACCTGCAGATCACTTGACCACAGTTGGAAATAAATAACAACCTTTTCCAGGAAGTAGTTTGGTTTGTTATCTGTGTCTGTTACTGACAACAACCCAGCAGCGGTGGACCGACCGTGGACCGACCGTGGACCGACCGTGGACCGACCGTGGACCGACCGTGGACCGACCGTGGACCGACCGTGGATCGACCGTGAACCGACCGTGGACCGACCATGGACGGGTCATTGTGGGTTCAAACCACAGTGGACTGGATAAGAAAACACCCCGTTTGGGGACATTTGTAAAGAATGTTGAAGCACTCTCAGCTTTCACTGATCGTGTCTCAGCACTCAGGGTCAGCTTGGATATGGAGGTTCCAGTCCCAGTGACATCCTGGTACCCTGTTAACACTTCAGAGGACGGTGACGCTTCATTTTATCAAAAGTCAGTCAAGTATTTGCATTTCCATTTCGTACTATTTGTCACATATAAAGACAGTAAGTGCAGAACGTGGACTGCCAGTTGGAATCCTCTTGGGAATTGGAGTAAAGTGAGATCCACAGGGACATTCCGAGGGTTAGCGGAGGGTGTGGGGCAGAAGCAAATCACTGCCTGACTGCCTGCAGGCAGCGGCTGCAGCAGCGTGCACATTACCACTGATTTAGCCAAACTTGACATGAAAATGATCCAAAGCAACTGGCGCCACTGTGGTCTGTCTATATGTGTGTGTGTGTGTGTGTGTGTGTCGCTCCATCATACTGACAGGTCCACGACAGGAGAGAGGCGAGTGGTCACATGACACATGGACGCTGCTCTTCCTCCCTCACAGAGGAAAGCTGATGTCACATGCGAGCTGTCACACAGAGCCGACGTCGGTCCCGAATCCTTCTGAATCCTGTAATCAGCTGCTTTATTACTCATCACTCCCATTACCTCACAGATGGTGAAGCAATAATGCATGTGCTCTGTAGATGAAACACAAAGTTACAGGAGCACAGAGGCTTCGACGAAACCAACCGATCAATCAATGAGAACAATTAAAGACGGATCATTCCAATACGAGGACCAGTTGCAGCTCGGATTGACTCGCCGTATTAATTAGGTCAACTTGAAGCTTCTTAAAACCGTTTCCAAGAATCTGGGGCACAGTAACAGAAAGCAGATCTCCCCAACTGTATAAACTTCTGGCATCCGCAGGGTGAGCCGTGTCTGAGAGTGGGTATAATGCTACCAACATTCCAAGAAAGACGGAGGGGTGGGGGGGCAAGACAGTTCCCGCTGGAGTAGATAATGATGAGTCCCATAAGTGTCTCCAGTGATGAATCTAAATGTGGAGCCAGGAGTGAAGTAAAATGTGGGTTTCTAATAACAGCTGGGGGCCGGGGGCCGGGGGCCCGCCCCCTGGAACTGGACAGAGTGGAGGAGACCCTGGTGCAGGTGGTCACTCAGGGACGGACCAGGGTCTCCTGGTTGTAGATGACTTCAGTGTGTGATGTCACTCACTGCCTGTGTTCTACAATCTGAAGCCAACTACCGTGATGAGTCTGTGGTGCCGCGATGGCCTTCACAGAAACCAGGTACCAACCGGGCTGGACACCCCCGGAAGACTTGGACCAACACAATCATCCAAACACCAAGAGACGGCTTGAACGAAGCATGTTCATGCAAGAGGAAAGTAAAAAAACATTTAGTTTATTGTCCATTACATCATAACCGAAGGCGACGCCCATCGTCAGCTTAATCAACTGCTTTGGTTCAACAAGAAGAGAATGTGTCAGATGAGGAGGCACAACTCCTGAGAACAGCAGCAGTGATATCAAGTCGTATTTTTGAGGATCTTCAGTTTAACAGAGCGTCAGTCGGTCCGTCAGTGACCGGTCTGTATCAGATAATAAAACCCTGAATGTCTGCCTGACACACGGACTTTACAGTTCATAGGAAACCTGTTTGAGGACCCATCAAACATCAGGCTTCCTTCCTGAGGGGGGGCTGAGTGCTGTGCTTGGCTGCTCTCTGCTCCCCTGGCCAGCGAAGTCAATGACTGCTGGCTTTGTCAGCAGAATCCACTGGCTTCACAGACCTCTTCCGCTCTCCGTGACAGACTTAGTACCACTCGGAGTGATGTACTTCTGGCTAATCTGTCATCGCCACATGTTTTCCATATGAAGTTCAATGTTTTATCTGCACCAGGCTCCTCCGCACGCCGGGAGATGATCCTGGACGAGGTGTCAGGTAGAATTAAAGTGGTCCGTCTTAAATCGATTCTAATTGGGAGAATTTCTAGTGAAGGAAATTACAGTTTATTAAACTATTCATCACTTTTGAAAATGTTTGGAAAGGCATCAAACAATCTAAATAAAACATGCAGATGAACTCACTGCTGAGGTGGTTTACTGCTGTACAGATGTAATCAGTGAGGAGTTTCCTTCCACTGACTGTGAGACTGTGAGACTGAGCTCAGGGCAAACTGAACCTTCCACACACGTGCAGATAGTGTGAGTATTTCTATAATAACAGATAGTATGTATAATGTATATTCTATCATTTAAAAACTGCATTGTAAATAATTGTGTGCAGAATTCCATCCGGCCTCTCATCAGTCTTTGTTAGCTGAGGATGAAGAGGAGGGCGTCACCGAGTACGACCAGCAGACCTTCAGTTGCATTGTGGGAAATGTAGGACCCAATGGCCTCGGAGCTTGAACAGAATCGAGGACCTACGTTTCTCCTCTTTGACACTTCTCTTTGTGTCTCCATCTATTTATTATTTGAGAGTCTCCAAACTTCATGGAATTCAAGAACAATGAGTTTGTTCATTTATCCAGGACACACTTAAATAACTTCATATATCTCTTCGCGTACTGTGATTGTTGATAAAACTCGACATCTTTAGGTTCCACCTGCATGTAATTGTTGGAAGCAGAATGTGTGTGGAGCCGGGGTCGTGACCTCATGAAAGCCAGGTGTGGCAGGACTCCGCTGACCTCAGCTGTCCACAGTCACACTTCCTGACTCGTTGAGGTGTTACACTTTGCAGCTGACTAAACACTCTTCTTTCAAAACGTGCACGGTTTCCGAGGAAGAGGCGCGATGATCCAGCTGACCTCGACTTTACAGGGCGACTGTACACAGCGTCAGGGAGCCGGAGGTTACAACAGGAAGGGGTCATCTTAGTGTTGGCCCGAGCTGAGCGGGACACCTGCAGTGGGCAAATACCTGACCCCGAAAACAAGGAGAAACAATTTGGGCTAAAACTGTTTCATTTGGAGTCCGTCTGTGATGATTTAGGCAGCCTCAATACTCCACTTCAGTTCTTTTCACTAATACCGGGCCAACAGGGTTTTTCAGCCGTCCCGGTTTTATTTTCCGATCCTTGATTCTCTCCAATGACCTGAACAGGTGACAGCAGTAATATTCAGCTCAAACCACGAGCTGAACAAAAACAGGTTGAAAGTGTGGGAATACATAAATGAAAACATTTGCTGCGAAATAATTACGCCGTGATCCCGAGCTCCAGGAATTCAGCTGTGACTGCTTTTGCAGATGTTTCAGAAGTACTGGCATGAAGAAATCCACATGTGCACTCCGTCTCCTCCGCCCGCGCTGGTAGTGGCTTCTGGCACCGCCTCCGTCGGAATCATCACATTTTTTCTCCTCATACACACATATGGCAGGATTATTGGGTGTTTTGTGTAATATTTTAAACACTTTGGTTACCATGGAAACCTTAACACAAAACATACAGAATTAATAATAATGTGACATGAAGTAGTGAATATTTAATGTTGCGATATTCTGTTGTTTTCGCTCAGCGGCCGGTCGGTGATTTATTGCAGGATGCGACTGTTTACCACCTCAGAATAACTTCTACCTCCTCAGAATGAAAAGTACTCGTTGGTCTGCAGGGCCGGGACAGAGAGTGAAAATATTTGACCTACTTTTAAGTATTTCTCACGTCTGTACGACAAGCACAGACAGGGTTTCCACCAGAAGAGCTGCTTGGCTCTGGGACCTAATGTCTTTCTTTTGGCAGGGTGGGGGGGTGGGGGTTGGGGGGGGAATCAACGGTCAATCTTAAATGAGCCTGGGCCGAAGTTGTTGCTCAGTTCGGGGGATTCCTCCGTTCATCGACAGGTAACGAGCACAGCAGATCGTTACTGATGACAAACGGCCTCAACCGTCCACGTTCGCTCTGATTCACACAGAGAGTCAATGTCAACTTCACGTTGTTACAACGTTACACAAACAACTAAATGGAGTTTGTTACTTTTTACTACAAATTTTTGTTTGAGAAAACGTCTAACAGAATCCCTGATGGGACGGTTGGTCAGTGTAGAATCTAACATGTATCTCAGAAGTAAAAGAAGAGAACGAAGTGAGTTCAGAGTGTTTCATTACTGGGTGAAGTGGACGGGCTGATCCTGTGATCCGATGTCAGTCAGTCCCTCCAGGTTCGTGTATCCATGAGGAGTTCTGCTACAATTGATTGAAACTGACGTGAAGGAAACAGGAAACATCCTGAGTGAAGACAGAATCTGTTGTCAGACTTCTACAATCTGCATGCGGACCAAGTTGGACCGGTTCTTCCTGCTAAAATATGAACTGACTGAGTGTTAATGAGACGAATGAGATTCATCTGAGGAGAAACAACTGTGACAGAGGTTATGATGCTGCTGCTGAGCAGGACGTCATCTGGAGTCTGTTGTACATCTGAGGAGACGGAGGGAACTCTCTGCCAGCTAACGTCCAACTGGAGGTCAACTGAGGTCCAGTTTTAGTCAGTATCAACATGCAGTTGACAGACGGGACCGCCGTTGGGAACATCCACAACCCGGGTTGAGTTAGTAATTTAATCCTGGATTCAAATTACCATTTTGGCTTCCAACAAATATGAAAACGAGACAATCAACATGAAATGATTATTGGGCCGAATTCCGCTTGGTAATGACGTCCCAGTGTTTGTGTTATAATCCAACCCGCCTCCGTCCTTTACAGGTCAGAGGTCAGAGAGTTTCAGTCAAATCAAATGGACCACTGTGATGTAGACAAACAGATGAACAATAGGAATACGTTGATTGGACGTTAGACTAAAGATATAAAAGACTCGAGGATGTATTTAACTCTATTATCTCTACGAAGGCCGAGGAGGTGAAGGTATGAAGAGATGGAAGGAAGCAGCACATCAACACATGGGAAGTTAAAAGTTGTTTTCACACTGAAAGAATCCGAAAAGAAACGGAGTGAAGATGAGTCAGGGCCTGTAGAGGTGAGTTCTGGAGAGGAAAGAGAGTGGCAGGGATAAACAAGAGGAAGAAACTGTGATAGAGAGTGAAGAAGATATGAGCAGACAGCTCGAGACACACAGCAGCCAAGAGGAAATGAAGGAGGAAGCAAGGATGGGGGGAAATAAGGGGGGAGAGGGAACAAGGGGATAAAAAACGAGAGAGAAAGAGAGAGAGAGAGAGAGAGAGAGAGAGAGAGAGAGAGAGAGAGAGAGAGAGAGAGAGAGGGAAAGGGAGAGGGAAACACAGAGAGAGAGAGAGAAAGGGAGAGGGAGACACAGAGAGAGAGAGGGAAAGGGAGAGGGAGACA
>CAAKHC010015264.1:0-39598 GCA_901007825.1 Macroramphosus scolopax
AAGGATGACTGACAGACGTGAGATGTTTTGGATTTATGACATTAAATCAAAGAAAAAAAGAAGATTGCATTGGCCTGCTGAGCTACATCCAACAATGGCTACTGTTGTTTCTTAAAGCTTTATTGAAACCGGTGCCGGTTTTCAAACTCACCTCTGGTAAGATTGCACATAATTTGCAGCGCTAGATGCCAGAAAACACATTACACCGAATGTGCATGCATGAATGTGTGTTACTGTGTGTGTGTAGCTGACCCTCGCTGACCTCTGCAGGACAAAACACACGTTTTAGGTCCGTAAACACCTAAGACGTCTTTTTTTAGACCAATCAGCACACATGAATAGCATCATCACAGTCTGCACTCGCTCGGGCGTGCCTCACCCGCGCGGGGACAGTTGAGGACGCCCAGGCTCTCAGGGTTGACACTTCTGGCCGGGATCCCTGACATCCACTTCTTCCTGATTACCAGCTGTCCCCGGGCCCAATCTGCCTGTCAAATCCCAGTAACTGAGAAATAAACAAACGGTAAACAAAGGGCCGAGTTTAGCAGCATCGCCGGCCACAGTGTGACAACAGCTTTGTCACCAAGGGAAACTGAGCCCGGCGGAGGAGTAAAGTCACCTTATTCATCTGTGGACAATTTGTAAGAGGATCGCTTTAGCCGCAGCACTGTGCTTGTCTTGTCTCGTAATACCACCGTGTGCCTGAAGAGGCGACGGTGAGTTGCTATAGCATGAAGGAGCCTTTGATCTGCTCCAAGCGGTGGCAGAGAAAACTGGATGATACACTTTTTATGGTAATGTGTCGGAGCGTGAAATATGAAGCGCTAGCATGTTCAGATTTCCTACAAATTGTACCTTTAAAGAGGAGCTGCAATCAACACAACCCCAAGACAAAAGCTATTCACCGAACCAAGAGGAGGACGACTCAAACATACTTTTGATTGAACAAAACATCTATCGCAGCTCGGCTCAGGTTGGAAACTTTGTCTCTCCCCCCCCCCAAACCTCTTTCTTATTGTCTCAATCTGTGGACATCTGTGCGTTACAGAGACAAATTCCCCTAACTTAAGACATACTAGCCACCGAGTAGAGAACACAGACCTATTAATAGGCTTCCTGCTCGTAAAAGAGATGTGGCAGATCAGGTTTTTTGGGGGGAGTTTGATATGCATGTAATACAATATTAGTTCAATTGTGATGCACAGTCAGAGGCCCCCTCTATGGAAATCTGCATGAAATCTCTGTCTGGGCAAGGTTGTAAATCACCGATGGCTTGTTTATTATTGCAGTACAGCTTTATGGAGGGCGGTTGCTTTGCTGGGACGTCCCAGTGAGGAACGCCCAACAGAGGACCTGCTTTGTAATGGCCCCTTTTTTTTTTTTGCAAAGGGGGGGGTTGATGGGTGTTCGGTGACCAGGCCTTTGGGGAATTACACTGTAACTGTTATATCCAAGAAATGCATGCACATGACCTGTTCACATCAAAGACTGATGAACGCACATAAGCCAAAATATTTCTGTTAATTTTCTGTTTTGTGAAAACGACTTTTCTTTCATACGTCTTTAATTTATGAGTTATATTATGTAGTTTCGCTATTTTTATCAAACCCAAGAGCAAAAACAATTGTCTGTATTTATTGTATTATTCATTTAATTTCATATTGCGTAACCTTTATACCTTATTCCTTGAAATAGAGCCTCATCAGAACTTTCTGCTGACGCTGAACTGCATTTCGTTGTGTTCTATTTGCAATGGCGATAAAGTGGATCAGAAAACGTCTGGTGTGTCTGATTCTTTCTGCCGGCGCTCTGAGCACCGGGAAACCTTATCACAGGGAACAGGCCTCTCTGTTCGTCACCGTAGAGACAGCAGCACTCGTCTCCCGGAGCGACAGCCAGCCAAGGACCTCAGACAGTACTTCGCTCTTTCAGCTGTTCGGAAGTGAGAAAAGCACATTAGGGGTCATTGTGCTGGCGCATTCCGGCGGCTGCGGCCCGACTGCCTCGTCCAGCCAGGCAGACATACTCGCCTCACCCTGGCCAACACTCCCATTCCATCTGAAAACATAATTGATCTGGATATTAAACGGGTTGTGTGGCTCTGAATAAAATTCCGAGCGTGTTTAATTCTCCAGTGTGGTTTTGGAGGCCGGACACTTTCTTCCCCGTCCAGGCTAGTGTTACATGCTGTTCCTTCTTCGCTGTAACCACCTAATAAAATCTGTTATAAATATATTTTGTGTGTGTTTAAACAAACTCAGCTCTCTGTAGCGCGGAGGGAGTTTGATATATGTTAGTCATGCATGGGAGCCTTTACGTTGGGCTGAGAATCGGTTTGTCTTCAGGAGCCTCAAGAATATATGAAATAGAGTTTGCTATCAAATAAAAATAAAAATAAACAGTTGAGAAACCTCCCGTCTGATTCAGTAGCCGTGATTTAAACATATTTTATGCAGTAACTGTGGATTTAAAGGATGTGATTAGCATGTGGGTATGTGATGTTGTTTGGTTTAGACGTGCACCGGCTCCAGTTTCTATTTGCTTCCTGGTAGGATTAATGGCTGAGGCTTGTCATCGGTGTCAGTCTCAGGACACTGCGGCCGCAGATAATACTGGTTATTAATAATAATACGATAATAACACACAATAGAACATTTCAATCTAACGTGACCATACAAAGAGACTCTCTTGACTGTTTTAAATTGTTTTACCCAACAATTCCTCCTTCTGGGACAGTCTGAAATCTGACTTGCATTCCTCAACTACCCAAATATTTATTAACCGCCGAGTGTTTCCTCTATCGTTGATGACATGCATCAGAAAAGCAAAAAAAAACACGAGCTTTAAACGAGAGGAGAGCAACATCTACTACTTCACAAATCAGTTTTATTAATTTAAACACAATCAAATAATAATGTCAAAAACATCTGTACACATATTTTGCAGACACAACAATCCGTTTCACAATGAGGCCCATGTAGTGTAAAGTATTTCCAGTTTGCATTTATGATTGCAACATAATAATAATAATAATAAAAAAAAAAAGAAAAAAGAGCGTGCTGTATGAATCTATAAAAATGTCCTCTATTTACCTACCATTACCTTGATCTAGCAGCAACATGTAGATACCGCGGAGGGCGGGGGGAGACGCTGTTTTGGGGAGATCACACAATGTGGTTGGGTGGGGGGGTGAATTGAAATGTAAAGGCCAACATTGATCATGTGCGAAGGAGGGAAAATCAGAAACACGAGTTGGTTTCTGTTTAAGAAATTCACAGTCAATAGCACATGTCCTGTATGTTCACAAACCCCTCGTAGTTAGTGGCTTTTCTCTCACTGTTGATTATGGTTTCCCCTTCCACAGATGTAGAAGCACTAGGAAAAGGGCTTCATGCTTCAACTATTTCAATAGGGGGGGGGGGACAGAATGTTTTCTCAAACTCAAATAAAAACACTACATCATACAAAATTACGCTTGCTGTACAAGAGTTTTGTTATAGTGCTTGTATAAAAGATAATAAAACTTATTCAAGCCTGCTTTCGTCTTTTAAACATCAGATTGAAATTTGTTGTTAAAATTGGCGTTCAGGAGGCCAAATCCAAAAAACCCTCGTCATGATGGAGTTTCCCTCCAAACGTGTGGGGTCGGGGCTGCAAGCTGGTGAAGTGACTTAAGGACACGAGTTGTGAGCTACCTCTCAGGAACACAAACAGGGTTTCCCTTTGAAATGTGAATCTACAGGGGCTCGCAGTGGAGGAGACGTACGCCATATAAGGATGTGAATGAAGTTTCCTGTAAGGACGAGAAACATCACGGGATCAAATGAAAGGGCATTGACACTTGACATCCATGCTTTTGGTCTTGACAAAAACAATTTATCACAAAATCCCAATATCTACATATTTGTTTACTGAACAAAAACTTGAACACACTTTAAGGCGTCGCACAAGCTGATGTGCGATGGGATGCCTTTTTTTTTTTTTATTTATTTACTTCAATGAAAAAAGCATTGCCACCTTTCAAGAGCACATACCTAAATGAATATAGGAAGGAATAGTCCAGTGATTACAAACTTACACACACAAAAAAGATTTCCTCTGTACACGATTGTCTCAGCATTGTAAATAAAGTTTTTTGTAATTTTCTTAAATTATTAGAAAACCCCTTTTTTTTTATTTCTTCCATAAACCTCTTGCTGTGGTGGAAATCAGTGGCGCTTTGTGAAAAGCACAAGTCCTTTGTCGTCTCGAGGTACCTTCTCGGTGCCACTCACAAAGTCTCCGTTCATAAATAAAAAGCATCAGGACTCCCAGGCAGATGGTTAATAGAGGAGCAGTCGCTTTGTCTGTCTGTCCCATGACGGAGGGGAGCCCAAGAGTAAACTATGTGGACAAACGAGGAGCAGTAATAAAGGGGAGGTGAAGGTGGGTAAGAGCTAGAGGGGTGGAGAAATGTCACCACCAGTAGTTCTGGGCCTGTGGTTTACTGTAGCTGAGTTCTGTGGCGAGATGAGGCGAGGCCATCAGTAGCTCTGCTCTCCTCACAGGTGTGAACCCTGACAGAGTCCCGGCACAAGCAGAGGGCCATAAAACACTTTGACAGCTACAGAAAGCAGCCAATTCACAGTAACCAGGGCAAGCAGCTGCAGCGCCGTAAATTCACCTCTCTCCTTTGCTTCAAGAAAAAAAAAAGTTTAGGGTTAAGACGAAGTGTGACAGTATGTCAGCACATTAACCGTGTGCTCTGCCTTTTTTTTTTTTCCTCCATTCTCTTCTCTTCTTCCTGTGTAGTGGAAGACAGACGCCAGGTAGCACAGGGGGGGCTTTTTTTCTGAGCCTTGGGGTCTGTGGCAAGCGTGGGACAGGGCTGGAGGGCAAAGGTGAAAGGTTGCAGGGTGTGCTGAGGCGGAGCAAGGTTTTACGGTGGTGGTGTAGTGCTACAAGTACTCCAGGTCTAGAGCGTGGTGGAGGGCCATGAGGTCTGAGTGGCTGGAGATCCTCCAAAAGGGCATGTTGTGCTGCGGGAGGAAGAGGAGAGTCGATAAGTGAATGTATTGAAAAAATAAAAAATTATAAATACCACATTAAAATCCTGACAATGCCCCCGACTTCGTTGTCAATAAAATTCCAGGATATATGAACATACAACTGCTGGACACAAGAAGTCTCCTACTTCACTACACAGTCAATCCTCAGTGTTTTCACACGTTACACATCATACTTAAGATTGAACCAGTTTGCCTCGGAGTCTATTTGCACTTTTATCACTGGATGTTAAAACATTGTGTCAAACCGGACAAACATCCTTCACAGTGAAGCTCAACTGTAGCAACAAGAGAACAAATACATCTAACTGCACTGAAGTGCCCAAAGAGTCTGATGAATCCACTGCCTGCGTTTGTGTTTAAACAGTGCAAATGATCTTTTGTTCCCAAGCGGAGGACGGAGAGGAAACCTGAGTCGAGGAGAATGAAAGGAGCTTGTCAGGTAGAGTCCTCAGCTCCTCGGTGTGTGGAGACCATTACCCTCCCCTTATCAAAGGTATGGCCTCTCCCAGGCATATGTTCCGCTTAGGAGAGCCTGCACTGACCCTTAAAAGCTCTATGCTTTTTGTTTTGTAAATTGTCTTTGCTTTTAAGTTTAAAAGCTGCAGATGTTATCTCTGCCTTCTGTCCCAGGCGACGGTAAAAACCGAGAATTGTTTCAGACGTCGTAGATTTGTCTCAGGTCGGAGTGAAGGAACGAGGGGCTGAGAGAACTTTTACTTTTGTAGTCTCACACAGTGTCACGTCTGATATTCGCCTCCCGACGGTTGAAATTGTTGTTATTTCACGTACTCCGATGTTGACACAGAAACCTTTTACCGCGTGGTGTGTCATGGGAGTCGCCCAACTCGGGCAGAAAAAAAAAAAAAAAAACGTCTTATCCTTTCCATCAACGTCACGATCCGACAACTCACGACAGAGTAAAAATATTTCTATCTTTTTCCACAATCATCCCTGAGTGCATACTCCCAGGGTCGTTCCCTTTTTCAGAATACAGAGCTATTGCTTTACAGATTTATTTAGGGTAAAGGTTGCCACCTCTTCCTCATCACTCCTCATCTGTCCTCACTCGTCTGTTTACTGTGAACAGGTGAAAAGGGAGCTGGAGGCTGTTCAAAGTCTCCCCGTAACCGTCAGTGATATACTGAATGCTGCTGGGCCACTGATTATTTTGCTAATGAATGTGTTTTCCTTGTGTGGCTTTGCATGCAGCGTTCGGTTTACACCCTAAATTGGCAGTAATGCTGAATACACAAACTTTGGAGCGAGAGCCAAACAGGTAACATGAAAGAGGCAAGTCAGGCTCCTCTAACCAGATACTGTCGTGTTTCCTGAAAGACAACAGGAGAAGCCGGCTTTCGGCCTGTCTTTATCCGTCTTGCGCTAACAAGCTTGTCGCTGCAGTAAATATTCTAATTTCATCAACAATGATTTAAGTCGCCTTTATGTGCTCTATTTACAGTGTGCCTGAAAGCGCCTGTCTAACATTACACATGCTGCATTCACACTGCTGAGGGCACCGAGCAGGAATATATAATTATGCCGTATCCCCTCCCCTGCTATGTAAACCTGAGATGGCGGAGGAAGAGAGGTGATTACACACTACAGACTTTCTCTCTTGTACTTGGATGCCCTGTAAGAGGATAAACGAATGAAAGTAAAGTAAGACTGTTGAGGAGGGGAGCTCGAGCACTGATTTGTTTCCTTGGAAAGGTATGGCTGGTATGTTTTGTGTTCTGAAGGCATTCATAATGAACTCTCGACCTTACGGAAAGTATCTTTTCCTCTGGCTCCGTGTATTTCTAACGACAGTAGGAAGAGTTTGTGCGATCTAATCTCTTACCTTTTTCGAGCCTTGCTCCTCTTCCACACCATCTCCGACGACTATGTAAACAACTTTCCTCCCGAACCTTTGAATTACTCTCTCGAAGCAGCTCTCCTTCCCTGCGGAGGAGTTGAAAGTGAAATGTTAGTGGGCCGTTGCGTTGGATGCAAGCAGATGAACAGGCGCGGCGACACTAAACACCATCAAGTTGATTCAGAGGCACAGGGTGACAGGAGCCCCTTTAGAAATACCACACATACGAAATAGGGCAGAGTATAAACACTTTGAGTTCAGTGAGGAGATGTGATAAGATCCACCTTCAGATAAAGACAATCTGAAAGGCATTAACTGTGCCCCGCTCCTCCTCAAACCTGGGACAAGTTGACTTAAGAAGGCTAAATCACTCTCGCATGGACCTGGTTAGTAGAACCAGTACGGTTAATGCTCCGAAGAACCCTAAGCTATGCTCTGCTCCAACTCTGCACTGATGGGCCTGAAAATGGCGCAGGAGTGAAACTTGATGTTTATTTTGCATTTGAAACAGTGAGGAAGGGGAAGGAGTGGGGGGAAGAGGAGGGTGGGGAGACGGGAGGAGGAGGAGGGGGGGGGGTCCTGTTGCTGTGGAATGACATAAATGTGCAGAAGTGGTTTCATATGCAGAGACTGAGCGCGAGAGGCCTGGGGAGGCCCGGCGCAGGCCGAGCTCCAAGAAAATAATCCCAGGCTGATTAGGCCTATTCCTTCGTAGAGGAACATCAAGCCTCTCTGCTGACTGAATCTCCCACCCCGTCCACGCCTCTGTCCTGTCCCATCACTTAGGTAGCATGTGTGTCTTAACTGTTTATACTCACACTGCTAAAAGATTCGCAATCAAGTCCCAACGTGATCGATTTATCATGGCGGACAACACAAGAGAGGATCCAAATCACACATGAAAATGAGGCATTCACCTATTTTGGTTGCACTATAAATATTCTCGATAGGAAAGGCTATGCCGAGGCCGTAGAGCAGGACCTTGGCCAGGGCAGGGATGAGCTGTGTGGTGGTCACCAGGATATTCACACAGTTTGACCTGTGGGAGAGAGACAAAGGGATTACATCATCGTACGTCACTCTGGGGGGAGGACGGATAAGACGCTGCACATGTATCAATTGTTTTAAACCGTGTCCTGCATTGATGGATTGGACAAGCTTCTTTTTGGAACTCAGATCTCTTTGCACAATATTTCAAAATCACAAGAAAAAGTCTGTCCAAACGACAAAATCGGAGGCCCTGGTGTTTTTTTAATAGCTTGGGAGTAGTAAGTTGGAGTATGTAGTATACCACATGCAAGTTTATATATGTGCGGTATGGGACTGTGTACAATTTTCCTCACTGGAGTCCTACCTTGAGTGGATTAATGTTAGTGCTTTCAGTGCCAGTGTTAACCAGGAGTCCGTCAAGGCTTCAATTTCTGCTCGCAATTGCAACCAGGCTTCCCTTTTGGCCGGGCCCAGAAGACCTGAAACGCAGAGAAACATTGTTTGGGTTGGAACGGCCCCTCCAAATACCACTGAAATTTTCAAAATGTACCCAGACCAAGTGGTGTGGCATGTCTGCTTTCGTGAACACACAAGTGAACACTCATAGACACTCGCGCAGACGACCACACAATGAGGGGCATGTACATCTGCAGACTCGTTTCTATTTCCAACAGATCTCTGCAGGGCAACGCTGCTTATTGGGGATTACCTCCGACGTTATTTTTGTAGGTGGTGTAGATTTCTTTTACTCGTCTGTAGCGGAAGGCCAACTTTCTCATCCAATCCACGCCTCCCCTCACACCTGTGGCCAAACATAGGTTGGCGCTGGTCGCTGCTGCGTGGAAACCGTCGGCGCCGAAGTTATACGTACTGAAACGAGAGGAACAATCTGTTGCTTCGCCGTTGATGTAGTGTAACATCTTTACCTTGAACACAGAATTAAAGTGGCCCCGTCTTGTACCTTAGATCCTGGCCGTTGTCATCAGAGGACACATCGTCAATATGTACCTGGTCACATTCCTGTAATACACAAAACAAGCATGTTGAATAACGGCGGATGACATCATCAGTCTGGGTGGACCGGTGGACCACAATGTTGCTACCACTAGAGGGGTCTAAAGATATGTGCAGACAGACATAACTAAGTCCCAGTTCAGCATCTCTAAACATTCCGCAGGTTGGCATTTGCATTGATATGCAGTACAGACTTTTATACACACATGCAGTAGAATGAGTACGTAGGCCACCTGGATGTAAGAGCCTTGGTTGTAATTGTCTGTGTATGTGTGTGAGCATCTCCAAACACATGTGCACACTTCTCCCCCTTGGGGGTGCCTGGCTCCTCTTGGAAAGGTAGAGGGATTCTGCAGCTCTGCACTGATTCCACCAGTACACAGTAACACAATCCAGACTTTCTGGTAAATGTAACCTACTAGAAAAATTGAACCTGATGCTAACCGCCAATGAAATTATGACCTCTGATTGCTGCTGCGCCACACACCAACACGGCCCCGGGGCCAGTCAGCCAGCCGGCTAAGGAGTGCAGGAGAAAGCAGACTAAAAAATCTGTTATTAGTTTTCCATTTATAGGAGCGCTCGAGTGCCTCCCCCCTTTCCTCCCCCTCTTCCCACCCTGTCAACTAGCTTGAAATGTGAGGGAGTCTTGGAATTCGGATCAACACGTTTTACATGGAGAAGGGAAAAGACAGGCGAGCGAAGCTTCTTTTTGCTAAATTTAGCTAACGTGAAGTTTTGAACCTTGATAGGAGCAAAAGAACTGAATGACTGTGACGTCCTCCTTTGAATTTGTTTTAATCTGCCCGAATCTCGAGTTCCTGACACGGAGTCTATCTGATATCTCTATGAAATAGTCTAAAGAATCTCCGGAAAGTTTAAAATTGTTTCCTTAACTACCAAAAGGTTTGTCTCACCTGTTAAAAGTTATGTGAAGAATAATAATAATTTCTCATGGAAACTACAACTTCAGGGAGAGAATTTCTCCGGTTTCAACTATGAAAAATCCCTCCAGATTTTTTTAAGCTTTTTAATTAAGTTTTCATCCGGCTGTTAAGACACCCAAACACAGAAAGGACTTCCTTGTTTTAAGTCAATCTAAGTGAGGCCAAATGCTGACGTTATTGCATTCCTCTCTAATGCTAGAGCAGGGTAAGGGTAAGGGCTTTGGACCGTAAACCTTTTTTATTTTACTGGTTCCCCTCTGAACAAATTTTTCATCTCCCTGGATTTGTGGGGAGAGGGAGGGGAGAGGGACGTGAGGAGAAACTCAAACCAGCTGTTCTTTAACAGAATTAAAATCTTGACCCCCAACCCCTGCTCTAATGCAACCATTCTCTCGCCAAGCTTCTCCCAGCAAGCCCCGAGATCCAAAGAGGAAAAGACTTTGACCCCGTGACCCCTTCCCCTCCTCTCCAGGGCTCTGGCACCCCGATAAGGGGATAGAAGGGTAGAGAGGTGGAGATGGAGGAGAGCAGCGGGTAAAGGCTGGGGGAGAAAGCCCAAAGTTACCTCACATGGAGCGAGCTCTGAGCCTTCCTGAAGATGGACTGCCAATTGGAAGTAGGATGCAGGCAGGGGTTCCTTGCTCTGCTGGCCTAATCTGTTTCTAGACACTCACTAGCAGATCTTTAACAGTTGAAGAAAGCAGCAATTTGTCGGAGCATGGGGATCTGCTGCCGGTACACTTGTGGATCATTTTATGTTCACAAATTATCACAAAAATTACCTCTAACTGAAACACAAGCCACAAGTTTTAGTGTGCTTGGTTCCTTTTGTAGTGGCGGCATGTCTGTTTGTTTAGGAAAACAAAAACAGCTCCCTGGGTTAAGTATCTCATAAAGCCTCCATTCAGAGACCTTCTGGTGCAAGTGACTGGAACGCTTCAATCGACCGATAATTACCTGCTAATGAATCGGAAACAATCAGCTTGCCACCCTGCGTTCCGCTCGGTTGTGATATCACAGCCTAATTGTACGCTGTCTCCTTGTCCCTTGTTCAATGACAATAGCTCCTTATACATGTTCTCGCAGACTTTGTGTTTCCTTCAGACATCCAAGCCGATATCTGAGAGCGATATCACTACGGTAACATGTTAATCACGAGTCTGGCAGATCCAAAACCGAGCAGGAAAACACAAGGTCCCAGTAATTAGGCCCAACAGAGGCATATAACCGCTGCCTGATTATGAGTGATGTGTCCACATCCTTAAAGCTCATAAATAAAACAAACCTTTGCAAAGTGTTACAAGTTCAAAAAGCATTGATAATACAGGGTTCAGGTCATTCTCACCGCGCTTATTATTCACAGTTTGAAACTATTGTGTTTTTCTGCAGAGGGGTTGGGACCTCTTCATTGAAGTTTGTCTTTGTGTGTGCATTGAATAAAGAGGGTCTGGGCTGCTGGAAGAATGCGCAGACTCCAACAGTTACTGTTCCCAGCTGGGGCGGGCATAAACCTCTGCACCGGCTCCCTGGGAGGACTCGGAGAGCTAATGGAGGAGGTGGCTGTGAGTAATGTCGTACGGTAACCCTTACACTTACTCATTAGGAGCCACTTCTGAAGGCCTCGTAAACACCACAGAGCCATGGATGGTGCAGGTTCAAGTCAGTTAAGTACAGTTCAGTTCAAATTGAGGAGAGGGAAGAAAACTGAGACCCAAAATCATTCTGGTGTTTTTGAGTCGGTGGATTCTGTATAATGCTGCGCTATAAAAAAAAATAAACTAACCTAAAAAACAAAGAAAGTTATTGTCTTTAATCTGACTCTGGAAGCTATAAATAGGAAAAAAACTTTTTGTTTGTAAAACACTCCCAAAAGATTGACAAGTCTTCACGATTTTGGCAAATTGAGGGGCAGCCTGAGAAATTCTCAGAACCTTTTGAACGTCACTTTTCCACCGAACCCCCCCAGTTCTCCCCTCACCAAGCAAACAGTGGTCTCTCTAAAACCTACAATCACCGCTAACTTACACCAGATGTTCCTACTGTACTCAGGAGTGGAGATAACTCCTTATGCAAACACAACTATGTTCTGTTAAATTCATCAGCACCATTCTGCTTCTTTTATCTGAGCTCATTCACCGACAATTCTTATCTGCTGGGGAACGATGAAAACAGCAAAAAAATGCACAAAAAAATTGAAGACAGGATGCTTCTGCCTCAGAATGACTCCATCCCGACATCATTCACCCTCTCTTCCCTCCTCTGTCTCTTCATCTTTCCACCAGCCTGCTGAAAAGTTTTCACCAGGGAGGAAGCTATCAGAGCCCTCTTTGTTCCCTTGGCATCTGTCATTAAGCAATCAGCGATGACGGCCTGAGTCTTCCTGTAGCCCTGGAGAGAGCTCGGAGTGGTGACTGCAACAGTCAGAGGCAGCGAGACAAAAGCAACGGCTGCTCGACATTACGAAACACACAAATAGTCGTGTTTTTTACGGTGACCTTTTTTTTTCCTCTATTTTCCAATGAAGGCTTAGATCCCCTCTACACAGATAGCCTCGACTCACTTGATACAAGCTGCCCCCGCTCGTTTCCTCTCCCTCAACCTGTCAGGTAAACTGTGTGTGTGCTGGACGGGGGGGTCAAAACCACAGTGTGAGCGATAACAGCCGTCATCACAGAATTCCTTGTGACCCTACAGGCTAATGCCATGTGAAAAAGGCTCATCTATGGTTCGCAGGTTCTCAATACCGCCACTCCACGGGCAGAGGCTGTCATCCCCCCCTCCTCACCCCCTGGTCTGTGACCCCCAGCAACTTCCTTCTCTGTTCCCACCACAGGTACCCCTGTCTGCGAGGAAAGGAGGAGGGTGCATTAGGGGGGGGGGCTGTGATTACCTGGGGGTCAAACAGAGGATGTGGGTAACAAAGGGAGAGTTCTTCAAACCCACTTCATTCCAATCCACACTCTGTGCTTGAACAGTTACGGAATTCAAACAGCAGTGCCAAACAAAGCACAGGTATAGAGAAGTCCATGCTGGTTTCACAAAAATTCACACGCACACAATCAGGAGAGGAGATTGGGAAAGGAGCACAGGAAAGCTTAGCTGCAAAACGGACTGAATTTTAACAGTACAAGGTTTGTCGAGGCTTTGTAAAGCATGTTGTACTACCTGGAAAAGTTGGAAAAAGGAAAATACTAAATAAGTTGGGTGTGATGGATGAAGCGCTTGTCCTTGTTTCTTTTTTTAGGCATCACATGTCTGACCCATACCTCCAGGAGAGTGACATTAAATGCAATATCAAATCTCAGCCATTTCAGCAATTTCCACGCACAACAAATGTTTCTATAGAGAAACACGTTATTCCTGCCAAGTGGGCAGTTGGATGGATAAAATGTTTTCCTCCATGTTCTGCAGTACGCAGGTGCTGCGTCTCACTTCTAATAGAGGACAAGAGATCTGTTCTTAAATATTACCATTTATCACCAGACAGTAATGTTATATTTTTCATGCACCCGCAACCCCTATTAGCGCATGAATCGACTGCGTTGGGATAATGGGTGGAGGGGGGGGGGGGCGTGAATCGGAGCTCTGTGCAGTAAAGACTGACAGGGTGGTTTTGAAAGCTCAACTTTCTCTCTGTAGTCTTTCCAAAGCACATCAGTTGTCCCTCCTCTAAATTTGATGGAGCTCTGTCGAGGATCATGACAAAACTGCTGCACGAGGGGGCAGGATAATGATGAAACACCCACATCAGTGTGTGCAGACTTAAAGAAGCTGATCTGAAAAATACTATACAAACATACATTGTCCTTTAGCTCACTATTTGTGTTACTAATTCAAAATATAAATATATAGCTGTGATTTAGAGCTTGTGTGCTAATAGGAACAGCTGGCCTAATGTCCGTCCTTAATGGGAATATAATCACAAAAATCTATCAAGGAAAACACCATAAAGCTACCAATCATATGGAATGGCGAGTACAGGATCTGACCCTCTACTGTGAGACATAAAACCAACACCAAGAGACTCTGGAGGCCTCTAGGAAAAGGTAACCGTGTATTTCACAGCATCTCTCATTAACAGGCTGCCCCTGGGTGAGAGTGACAGAGGAGGTTTGAACCCTGCGACTACAGACTGGGAGCTATAAAAAGCAGGCGGCTCACAGTGTCACAGGGTTGTTCTGCAGCTACGGTACTTCAAGTGTGAGAGTGTGAAAGAGCTTGTGGGTGCTTCCATGAGTGAAGGTACAGTATGCGTGTTTGCATGAGGGTGTGTCTTAAAACTATTGCGCGCAACGTGTTTGTGCACGAGAGTGTGAGAGACACACACACCGCGGACGGCAACGGTGAACTAATTTAAAATGTTCCCACCTTTAGAGACCTCTCCCCCTTCTCTTTCTCTCTGAGTAGTTTGCCCCCATGCCCTTTATCCTTCAGACAGGGAGAGTTGTTTTCTCACCCAGGGAGGGGGGAGACGGCAGCCCCTGTACCCCACTGAGAGGAGAGCACAGGGGGCTTGGCCAGCGATAGAGAGGCCCCTGGTTCCCACATACCGCTTAGTGTTAGCGTTTGGGCTGCAGCAGCGCACCTACAGTAAACTCACACCCTGAGTCAATGCGGAGCTGTCAGTCTTCGCCGTGAGCTCGGCCTCAGTGGGATTCATTATAGGCTTCACTTTGGACCACCAATTAACACCAGATTCAACCCCACGCCACAGCGCCAGAATCAAAACGACATCCAGTGAAGCGAATTTACTGCACTTTATGAAAAACGAACCATCTAAGCAATAAAAAAGGAAAATGTCTTTAATTATTTTGGCAGAATGGAATTTATATGACATGAAAAATATATAAATGACTGATATTAACTAATGATTATGGGTTTGCTGTCAAATCACAAATTATGTAAATAGCAAATTTTGTATTGGTAGTTATGTTAGATTGATCTAATATATAATATTAATCACTGTTTGTCTCGTTCACTAAAATACTATTTCTCTACACCACGAGGGATCCTATTGTCTTCAATTATTACTGCTGCCTTCAGTGGGAGCATTTTTTGTAATAAGAACAGATTCATACAAGACAACACCCTCCCTTTATAAGGCTGATTAACAAAACGGTGTTTGCAGGACGATCGATGCAGAGATTTGTGTGTGTGTGTGTGTGCGTGTGTGTGTGTTTGTGGGGAGGTGCAGTATTTCACAAACCCACCTTCAGGACTATCTAAAAGAAATGCAAAAAAAGAGAGCGCTGATCCAGAAAAAAAAGGTTAGGGGAGGAAAAGTGGGAGAGAAAGAGACGTAGGGGTGAAACTGATCCCTGTTGACCCCTTCGGCATGCCCCCTTTCTTTTTATGACTTTCCTCTGAATCGTCACTCACCAGCTCTATCAACATGGCCCAGCCACCATTCACACACACACACACACACACACTCACACACTCACACACACAACACACATAATTCACCAGCCAGAGTCTTTGCCGTAGTAGTCGGTATCGGAGTGTAATATTATGTTTATTTGTGAAGATTAGAGGACTTGTAAACAACCCAAGAACATTTAAAATGTAGGATTATATTGATTTGGTTCAAACATTAACATTATAATTAGTGACTGCACTGAGGCCGTATTTAATGCTCTTGTACATAGGCGGGCAGGACACCAGTGTTAAGACTTAGATGGACCCCTCACGCACACTATTAGGCCTCTAACTCTGCACCTGTGTTTCTGTACAGCCCTCGGGGTCTCCCTTTATGGCTTAGACTAAATTAGATGGACCATATGCATTTCTGCACACGCTTAAATACATAACTGCTGTTGGCTGTGTTATTTATAGTTGGACTCTATTTAGCTCTATCTGAGATGGAGGACTGTAAATCAGCAGAGAGGAAACACAACTGGTTAGGCATTGCTGAGAACTGGCACTTAACACTCAGACTGGCCCAGCTGACTTTAAGAGGAGAGATCAATACTCCATCAACAGAATGTCACTCCTGCAGTGGTATGATTGTTAGTGACATCAGTGCGATGTCTGCACAGAGATCTTGATGTTGGACACTCTAAAAAGCATTCTTTCAGCAGACCACAGCCCGCTATTTTTCGCCATTATACTACCCCAGTTTGAGCTGGAACAAATCTAAAGCTTTTGAATGTCAAAGCAGAATCTAATAATTTTCTTACTGAGATAGAGCAGAAGAAATACATGCAGTACGTTTTAAAAATAATGCGCAGAAGAATCCGAGCTGCCAATTCATCTGCGAACGGTTTCATCACACATGAAAAGAAATCAAAACACAGCACAGATGTTGAGCGAAACCACATTTAAGCGTTGTCACAAACTGACATTTTTTTCAAATGATTGGGGCACATCTATTAAAATAAAGTGCAGCTACAATGGATTCTACACGGCCCGGGCATAAGGAAATATTTAACCAGCCAATTGCAGCCAATTAACTTTGATCACGAAGACTACGTTTGGGATCTCAGTCACTCATTTGTCTGGGAGAGTACGAGCGTTTTCTGTCTCTGTCTCTCTCTCGGTTTTTTCCTCCGTCTTGGGTTTGATTCATGTAGCACGGCCGAACACGGTGGTGAGTAATGAGAGTTGGCAGACTGGCCACAGATCTCTTCACACTTAAGTATCAAACAAAACATTTCCTCTCCTGTGAGGTCAGCATCAAGCACGACACTGAGGAAAAGCACTGGGTCAGTGGGATCAGATTCACCTTGAGACTGAGAGGAGGAGT
The DNA here is from genome assembly GCA_901007825.1 of Macroramphosus scolopax. Classification (NCBI taxonomy): domain Eukaryota; kingdom Metazoa; phylum Chordata; class Actinopteri; order Syngnathiformes; family Centriscidae; genus Macroramphosus; species Macroramphosus scolopax. The sequence continues at coordinate 16,600 of CAAKHC010015264.1, forward strand.
CAGGGATGAAGAGAAGCAAAAAAAACCTCAATAAAAACACCGTTAGACGGATAGCGCTTTTGAAAATACAATTATGTGATCGCACTGATAATTAGCTGAGTCTGACAACTGGATCAGGACAGAGGGTAGCGGGTGCGTCTTCATGTATATACATGTGTGTATATATACACACATGTGGCAAATATGTATCTGCTCATGCAGTCTGAGTCTCACCGAGGGTGAAGCACACACACTCAAGCAGACGCACAAGCACACACACACACACACACACACACACACACACACACACACACACACACACACACACACACACACTGATCCCTCTATTCCTGTGCCCCAGGGGCACATTTTACACTAACTGTACATGAATCAGGGGGCAAAGAGATGTGGGAGGAGAGACGGCGGAGGATTTCATGCTGTGGCGGAGGGGTCTGTGGTTTAGCTGGACAGCGACACAGAGCACACAGCATGACATATAGATAGACACAGCAGCCACAGAATCACAAAAAGTCTGACAAATTGCGCTGGCCATTACGGGAGGGATTCGGGGGGGGGAACCAAGGAACGACGGAGACTGAAAGCACATGTAAAATTCATGTTATGCCTCGGGTCCTGGGGTAATGCTTCTCCAATATGAGACTGATAACTGAGAAACAGGCTCCCTGCTATGAAACAGTTGTTACTGCTTTTACTAAAAACTTGTGGACTGTTCTTGTAAGAATTTACAGCATCTACTTCCCAGACCACTAAATCCTCACAAGGGGAACAGGAATGCATTTAGGACCAATTTAGCAATGTGCTCAAGAAAATTAAAGAAGAAAAAACACACTAATAGACGCACCTCTAAGTCGTTAAAGAATAAGTGTGTGTCGGCCAGGTTGAAGATCATCTCCTCCATCCTCAGTCCTAATGATACAGATGTCGGCGGGTCCTGAAAAATGGAAAAAAAAACAACGTTATAAGACATGTTTTTGTATTCTTCTTTGAAAGAGCTGATGTTCTATAGCAAATAATACTGTTCACTGTTCTCATAAAAAGAAGACATTAGGCAGACTTGAAAGTTTCAGCCTGTTTATGACCCTCTGAAAAGGACCATAACAGCATTCGTTCAAATCAGACTTGAATGAATGCAGTAAAAGCATGTCTTCTCCGGAGGGGGGGTCGATTTAGAAGAGTTGGGGTCACCGCCTCATCGTAAAAAACCCATTCTCCACATAGTCCTGTCTATGCATCGTCTGTTTGCTCTCTTAGTGATACAACTCAATTGTTTTGGAGGTTTCCTAAGATCCCTAACACTCACTCAGAGCTGTTGATTCACACTGAAAATTAATCAACAGCAAAATAATTACTAATAACTTCCTGTGTTGAGCACAGTTTAATTTTTCCCATTAAATCCTGATCTCTGTCTGTAATGTCACACGTGCTGTAATAGTGATATGGTTGTACTGTCAGTAAGATAATACCTTGGGAGAAGTGAAGACAACTGTGAATAGTTAATGAGCTTGTGACAATGTGTGATTTTCCCTTTAAAAAGATAATGAATAGGCAGAAAGACTTCAGTGTATTTAATACAAACATACATGAAGACTTAAACTTGTGTAGGACTAATTTTTAACTAAATTCACTTGCCGTTCCTATGATTGAAACCCTTTTTTAAAAATAAAACAAACACACCATACTGCAGAGGAAAAGGTTGAAATATCAAACTGGAGAATAGAAAATATTTGTTTTAATTTCTTGTCATCTTAAATCTCTGATCAGCTGATTTTAGCCGGTAAAAGGCTGACGAGAGACAATGGCAGTCTGTAAGAAGAAGAAGAGGATTTTTGTGGAGCTGGGTCAGGCTGCATTAGGGTAAGACAGGCCAGGCAGGACCAGAAGCAGGGATTACAGCGTTAAACCACCTAAAGACACACCTGAGCTTCCTACTGATTAGCTGTCACACCCCACAATGCTTATGTTTTCGCTAAAATGACAGCGGACAAACCACACAAGTAGACCTCAATCCCCACTTCTGGAAGCTTTGTCCCATCTCTTAACCTCCCAGTTTGAATTAATCAGACAGTCAGAATTCATAGAAAATAATTAGTTAGGTGGGAGTAACTAGTTTGGTGGGAAAAGGCAGTCTTCCACACACAAGCGAATCCTTTCCAATTAAATCTAAACAATCAGTCAGTGAGGGAGTTAAGAATACAAGCAGGCCAGAAGGCCAAAGTGCTGCTGCTGTCATTGCTCCGGCACCACCTGTCCCGAGACGTCAGTGCCATCCACTGGGGCGCCAAGTCTCCCCCTCCCTCTGAGGCCCTTTCCAATAACACCCCCTCATCTCCACCTACTTTAAGCTCTTGCCCTGGCCAGCCCAATAGCAGCACAGCTGGCTTTAGCCATCAGCTTTATGGGGGTGAGCTGCCTTGATGCCAATTAAAAGAGCTGATAAGAACGGCAGTGTGTTTATGTGTGTATGTGAAGGAGAGAGAGAGAGAGAAAAAGAGAGTGGGTGGGAGGTCAGAGAGAGTGAGAGAAAGTGTGGATGTGTGCTCACTCAGATACACATCTATTTATAGTAAGCTCAGAGCAACTACAAGGAAAATTGTTATGTGACTTTTCTTGTTTATGCCACTGAGATAGGGATGACATGAATGACTGACAGGGCCGGAGGAGGGGGAGCTGTGGTGGATGGGTGGTTGCGGGAGAAGTTCCTCACTTTCTTTTCTGAGGTAGTTTACAGATCAGCATTGCTGATAGGCTTTGAAGGAGCCCGCTCTGCGGTTGATGTGAGTAAGCACATCCCCCCCTATGATAGCATTTTAATAGGATAGCGTCAGCGACGTGGAGTATGAGAAAAAGTGTGTTTTGTTAAAAAAAAAAAGACTGAAATGGGCAGATGATAGGGAAAAGATGGAGCATAAGGGAAAACAGAGTGAGCTGGAGTCTAGCTGCTGTCACATCCTATATGAGTTCAGATGAAATGGGCCCTTATGGAGTCGGGAGTGTTTCCTGCTTCGGAGGAGACACACACTGGAGACCCTGTCTATGTAAGTGTGTGTGTGGTTGGAGAGTCCCTCATCAGCTCCCTGGCATAAGTCTTAGTTCAGTCTTTAGCCAGCATGCAGGGTTGAGAATAAAGTAAATAAACAGTGGAGGGTCGTGGGGCAGCCCTCTTTCACCCCAAAAACAAAACACTGCCCCCATCAAACACCCCCTCATACCAGAACAAAGGCCCGGAGCATGAGCCGGAGACGCTAAGCTCTCTGACATATGAGGAGCAATATGTCATTTTGGACTTCAAAACCAGACACCTCCATAGCCAAAACAACCGGTGATTAGAAATGCTCTCAGACAAAACACAACAACAAGTAGATTAATTTAGCCTTTTTAAAAACCGTGTATGAATTTAAGTGAAGCTCTGTTTTTTTTTTTATTGACGTCTACTATATTTGAATGGGAAAAAAGCTGGGTGGTTGATAAACTTTGAAGGCTATATAGAAACTATGACCTCAACAAAGCCATGAGAATAGGAATCTGCCTTATTTCCCAAATAGTTTATTTTGAAAGTTTAAATTTAGAGAAGCAATTCACATGGAACAACAAATAGCAAAGTCTGGAAAAGTAAACGTTTCATCTTATGAGCATACACAGGGAAAATGACCTTCCGGTGAGATAATAATATATGTTTGTTAAGATGTATATACATATGTATGTTTCAATTCAAACCCTAATTAAGGCAGGTTTATGAGAAGTGCTCTAGTTTGAATTTTGACTGAATTGGTGAACTCCTGCCAGGGTCTCCTGGGAGATCCTGGCCTGAAAAGGATGGATTGAGAAGCACTTAATTAAACCAACAATGTGGTATTTCTGAGGGAGAAAGGAACACTTAAGATGTGTCAATAGACATCCAGTGTGCAACTGTTGTGAGCCCCTGCAGCCGAGCCCACACCAGCCATGCACAGTTCCAACAGCTGCAAGGAGCAAATACTTGCCAAGCCTCATTGGACCTATTAAAAAAAGAAACAATTATCTGTACATCGTGTTCTGCGCTATCTTCTCACTATGGAATTAAGGCACAGTGAAATTGATACTCCGTGCAATCGCCATTTCCCCCCTCTGATACTTTTCTGCCTTTTAATATTTATGTGTGTTACCGCTAAGCTGCACCGCTACTGCCACAGTCTGATGTCACTCACCCGTCCATATCTGTTGGCATAAGAACCCGTAAGCAAGGAATGGAAAACGATGATTGTTTCATCCAGGTCCCAGATGAATACTCGCTGCAGGGATGGGGGTGGAGTGGGAAGAAAGAAACAAAAACAGAGAGAAGAGAGGCAAAATCAATGGTGCACTCTGTAGGGCTGCAAGGTGATCCTCCTGGTCAATAGGCCAGGAGCGTGTATTTGTGCACCACAGGGACCGTGATCCATTTGCTCGAGTTGGTCACCGCAACACTCCTCCCATCACTCCACCACACGATTTCAACTCCTTGCCCTTTACATTAGAGTAATCAATAGTGACAAACTAATTAACTAGATATGTTAACATGCCATGATGTCAGCGGTATAATGGGTGCTATTAACCTTGCTGAAATTCATATCATATTAATCTAGAGCCCTCTGACTTATCAAGAGTTTATTTACACAGACGGTCACTATTTAAGTATTTCACTGCTCACAGTGCAATGGTACCATTGTTAGTCAAGTCTACTGTCATTGATGACCAGAATATATATTATTCACTTCAGCGATGACTCACGTAATCACATTGTTTATTTAGGAGGTATATATGAGAACTTTATATAAGCTATGTGTTAGTGATGTCATACTCCACAATGCATCAATAATTCATTCTGACTTAAAGAATAAAATCTTTAACAATTAATGCCCATCAAGTGTTAAAGCCAGAGGGGCGACCATTTATAATAAGTGGATTAGTGTCCATGTGCCTCAGACAGGGTGAGGCTGTCTGTCGCCAAGGTAGCGGGCTCACCCTACCTCAAGGTCGGAGTCGGGCGGCGGTGATGGGTTGTTGTTCCTTCTTCCCCGGCCACGTGACTTTCCATCTGAGGCCCGGCGCAATCGATCCGAATCTGAATCTTTAATGGGGGTTGATGGACTGTGGGTGGTACTGTACTCTGCTGAAAGGAAGGGGAGAAGGAAGGAGAGTATAAAAAGAGATGATAAAGGAAGTTTGAGCAACACTTTGTCTTAATGCAGATCACACAGCTTCTTGGGATTGATTATGCAAACTTTCAAATAACTGACAGCTATAATTAGCCTGTGACAATGTGTGTTGATCGATGACAAAATTAAAATATAATAATAAACTAAATTAATCTCTGGATATGTTATACAGTACAAAGAAACCTTGCTGTGTGTAGTTTGATTCCTACCAGCAGGATTTTCTGTGAGGGCCTGGCTGGTGACGGCAGCAGGTGGCTCCTGGAGGGTGTAGGTGGTGGTGGTGGTGGAGGGCGTGCTGGGGCTGGTGTTGTTACTCGTCATGTAGGGTGAAGTATAGGGTGAGCTGTTGTAATACTGCGCATACTGGCCCTGGCCGAAGGCTGGATAACTGGAATACTCCTGTGAAGAGATACAGAAGGGACATGGGGAAACTATAAGATAAAGATAATAAATACAATAATAAATACAAGATTGGCACAAAGTGGTGTAAGAGGGAAGATATTTTTTTATCGAAAAGGAGAAAGTGACGATCCGTAAAAAGTAGAAGAATTGGAAAAAAGCAAAAGTTGAAGGTTTGGTAGAGTAATGTGAGAAATGCCCTTCACCAGTGTTGCTACTTTACAGTGCAGATTCCAAAACATAAATGCAAACACATGTTTCTGCTGTCCTACATCTGGACAACGATCTCTCTTTTTTTTTTTCTCTCTTCTGCTTTTCCTCTGTGGCATACACATGTTGGAGGAGGTACAGCAGATAATCCTGCGTACAAAGCGTTTGACATCCTGACTGATTTATGTTTGAATGTGTCATGGATGAAATGTAACATATTGAGTATACATGTTTCTTAAGAGATTTCCATGTCGGTAGAAGTCCGGGCTTCAAACGTACATAAAATCGTCCACTGAAATCAGATCGGAGAAATACAATCATAGGGGAGAAGTGCAACTACCTGTTGTGTGCTATTGAAGCCGGTCGAGTTTGTCAGGGAGTTGTTTCCTGCGTACAATCCTGACGTCGTTGTGAAATTTCCACCTTGAGGGGAAAAATATTAGATCTTTGAGTTATATAAACATCATATCAAACCAAATAACATTATCAAATCTGAAGTGACAGAAATAAAAGGGCTATTGTTTAGAGGAAAAAAAAAGATTAGTCTTATGTGAAACAACTATTTGGGGTAGTGAACAGAGGGAGGCCTGAGGGATAGCTCCCAACAATGACCTTATCTTTCTCCTCTTCCTTCCTTATCAGTGATTGAATCAGGCCTGATGAATGACGGAGGGGGACAGGGGGTGGGGGGGGCCACGCGGAGAAGAGGTGGACGGAACCTGCCTCCGTAGCTGTCCAAGCCTGGGCAATGTGAGGAACACAAAAGACTGTTGTGTGTGAGCTACTGAAGGATGGCGTGGGGGAAGGGGGGCAGTGAGTGGATGCAGTGGGATGGAGGATGATGGTGTGAGAGAGTGCAGGGGTAATGCATTGAGAGATATAAAGGGAAGGCGGGCAAGGTCTGAGTGATTTTCACCGGGGGTTGCTGCTGATATCCAGCCTGAATGAATATGTATGTTGGTCTTTTCACTTGGTCAAAGGATGGTCCTCCGGTGTAATTAAGCCATTCGAAAGAGCCAGATAGCATCTTATGGCTTAATAATATACATGACATGAGTAAAAGAGGAGAGGAGCTGCCCAAGGCTTCTGTTTTCACCTGCGATCCACCTGTGATTTGGATATTTTAAGACAGAGTGAAAATAACTAATTCACTTATTAAAAGAGGTTAGGTTAATTATGACGCAGTAAATGCTTACGTAGAGAGGAAATTCAAATAAGTACGTGTGTTGTATTTTACTTTATTTCTGCTTGATTTGTTTTCATTTAGGCATTGGAAATATTCCACGCTTTCATAGCCAAAGATATCCCGCAGCTTTAGTGAAAACGAAGGGGAGGTTAATTCACTGTTCCTAAATGGGGGCGTAATTACACCTTTGTTCCCAGAGACAAACAGAGGGAGTTTCTTTCATCCTCTGGTCATTGGTCCCATCAGGAGGGCCCTCCCACACCGTGACAAATGTGAAGCAGCTTTCAGCAAAGGGGGAAAGATCAGGGAAGTGGTGGGGCATGAGGGGTAGAGTATATAGAAAATCACGGCATAGACACGACATAGTTCCCTGTTTGGCCTTGTCAGTTAGTTAAGTACGCAGCACTGCGGCTAGAGAAGACAAACAAATACCTCCCAAGCTCCCAATATTAGAAGGATCCACTAATTATTTGTGCAGTTGCCCTCTCTGTGCTTCTAGCAATTACACAAGCAGCAGATTTCACCTTGATGTTCATCCTGGCCTCTTGCAGTTATTTTACATCAGAGCTGTTCTCCCGTGTTTGTTGCTTTGTTTGATTTTTCAAGACCTGCAAGGGGACGTTTTAAACTTTCGCTAAAAGTTCAATATCAAGTGAAAGTCTGACAGAACAATGAGGCAAACACAAGGAAGAGAACGACTGCAAAGGATAACAAATTAGCCCAAAGCACAGTTCAAACGGTCATAAAAGTTCTCACTGGCAGGGTTTGAGGGTTTCTCTATGGAGAACAAGGAGCCACATAAAAGCCGAGGGGACCCCGTTAGACCAGTGAGAATGGACCCATGCTGTTGAGAGTGGTGGTGCTGGTTATAGTTGGGGGAGAAAGAGGGGGTCTTGTGGTTCCCCGGGGGCATGTTTTCTCTCCCTCCCCCTGTCTTGCTCCAGTTAGTTCACTCACTCAAGACCAGACATCATCCCTCCCTCCACTCCTCCTTCCCTCATGCCTTCTGGCTCCACAATTGGAAGTCCATTTGCTTTGCTTGATCAGTCTCCTTGCCACGGGCTATGTCTATCATCAGTGCACAATATTTGTAGCAGAAGTTTGTATGCCCCACTTGGGAATAAGCTATCAAGTCCAGATGGGCTCTCTTTTAAAAAAAGGCAACCGAGGCTTCAGCTTGTGGCTCGCACTGCCACTGAGACAGAATGCGGGAATCCAATTATTCACCTAATTAGCATCTGCTCAATCCCAATCTGAGCACAATCTATCTATCTCTTTGCACACCTCCGATGTTTGAGGCTATTTCTGACTATCTATGAGACGCACTAAACTGCCACGGGGGATGCACACAACCACCCTTCACGATTTGGTACCATGACTTTAGCACACAGAGAAAGCTCCATGGCATCGGACATGAAAGCAAGGAGCAAAAACATTAATCTAATCGTCTGCCGTCTTGACAGCTGGCCACAAGCTGGTGGCAGGGACACTGACAGAGAGGGGGAGTATCAGATGTGGAAAAAATCTTTGGTTGGGACACCCGGGCCTGAGGCACCTCACCCAGGCAGATCAATAGGCCAGAGAGAGTAATGATGATTGTGTGGCTGAACGCCAGAACCACGGTTTGAGTTAGAGGCCAAAATAGTGGTCAATCTGTCATCTAACAGGGCTGTCAATTACTAACGCACTTAAAGCTACGCGGGGCATCTGATAGCCAGAGATAGCGAGAGAGAGTTCAGGAGAGACGGAGATAGAGGGAGGTAAAACGAAAGATAGTGTAGGAGCATAATACTTCGAAGACGAATGGGCACATAATACTGTCATCGTGAGTTAAACCACTAAGGGCAGGATAGCAGCCTGTGCATTCTGCCTCATATGCTCCATCGTTTGTTCCCGTTCCCCCCCACCTCTCTCTCTCTCAATGCCTCTCCTTTTTCAGGCTCTCTGCCGAATGTATTTGGTTAAGAGCCGTGGAAAAGAGGCTTCCCCGTGCCACATCTGCTGCTGAGCTGGTGTTATTTATTGTTAGATGGTCTGGAGGCTTTTCAGTAACATGTGGAGATGTTCCTACTGTCACACATTAGATCTTGCAGGAGAGAACAGATAGACTAGTTCGCTAAATGTCCTTGCCTGGTACAGGTGGAACAGAGTCTTTTCTCGATTCAAAAAAGAGAGAAACAGAAACATGGCAGCAGGCCTGAACTACATTCAACCGACTGACTGACTGCACAGAAAGAGCAAAAGGGGGGAGAGCAGGGGGCAACAACTCATCTTTATCGTTTTCAGGGCCATAAATCTCTACGGTCAGCTCTTAAACAAATACAAATATGATCACAGGGAGAAAAAAACAAAGACTGGGGAGTTGGGAGCAACATGGCTGGTGCCTCCTAAGTGCCTGCCATTTTTTCCATCTGTGCTGATTCTTTTAAGAGGAGAGGGAGGCGGCCATCGTGGCTGCACATAACAACCGCCGGGATACAACCATCTTCTGGGTTGAGGGTGAGGGAAAGGTTGTGAATCAGTCTGGTTTGGCATGGTATTAACTCAGGGACAGAACTTTATCTGATATTTTATGAATAGGGTACATTCATTTAATCTGTATTCAAGAAGCAGAGGGAACATGTGGTATAAATAATGGAACTGGACAGTGACGAAGAAGTGATGAGCGTTATTGGCAAGATAATATAAAAGTGGAGTAGATGAGTACTCTGATTTTCAAAGTACAGAACCACAGAGAGAGGCTGATGTGAGTGAAGTGGAGTAAAAAGTCAGAGCAATCAGATGTCCACTAATTTTTGGTGTTTATAGATTGCTGGCGAATCTTTGTCGTAGCTCTAATATTGTAATGTGAAGATGTAACAATTGTAAAACTGGGCTCAACTTGAATTTGGAAAACATACAGAGCCCTAAACTGACTTGAGACAATGAACTCTACATAGAAAAGTTGATGAAGGATCCACAAAGATGTCCTCACCCTGCATCTGGTAGCTGTAAGGGGCCTGTCCTGTCTGCGGCGTGGTGAAGCCAGAGCTGTAGCTTAGGAAGCCCGTCTGTCCCGGGGATTGGGACTGGCTTAGACCCCCTTCTGTCTTTATGCCTGCCCACAATGGACCTAAATCAGTTAGTGACACCAGATCGGTTTGATGTACAGACAACAGTCAACACACAGGTTTAAATTACACTGAACACAGACAGACAGTGTCTCTCTCTTAGCGTAACACCCTTATTACAATGAGCAACCACTGATTATCATTTTCAGATATTATGGCGTTGTCTACTTGGATATGATTTTTCAATTTAATGTTATCATCATCAATCCCTATTAACTACGATGTGTCAGCTATGCATCATCGTTGCACAAGTAATAAAACATTTAGCATGTGAGTTCAACTAGTCTCTCATCAGTCACAATACAGTAACTAAGCAACGGTAGTTTGCAGGAAAACATTATATTCCTCCTCATATTGAAGAGTCGCCTGGGTGCAAAACATTCCAAAGTCTTTAGACAAATAAAGCCTACAGTGGGCCATGAACTCTATGTTAGTTTTTGTTTTTAATTTTAAATCTGTAATCTTTCGGATCTGTTGTAAGAGCTTAATAAGCAAATTCAGTTTAATGCAACGCAGGGGAATATGCAGATAGTAAACAACAACTCAGCATTTTTGCTTGCACAGGAAGAAATGTGGGAACATGGTTTGTCAAGAGCAAGGTCTGACCTTCAGGAAGGGAGATTTAGTTGTATTATTTAGCTCTACTTTTGTCCTGTCCATGTGCATGCGATTTAAAACACTGACAATATTAACAGGCACTTTTTAAAAAAGACAAGAGGAGGTTGAGATTTGCGTTAGAGAGCTCTTACCATAGGCTGGGATACCATAAGGCTGACCAGGCTGGGGGTAGCTAGCATAAGCTGCGGCCTGCTGCATTCCTGTGGTGTACTGTGTCTGCCCATACGCAGCCATATTTTGGGATGAAGGGGTTGGAAGAATATGCGGATATGTTCTGCTGTTTGACAAAAGAAACAAAAGACAAAAGTTAGACCGGAAAGCATGAAGAAAGAGCACTCTGTTGTTACCCCCAAAACCAAAACACAAACATTGTCAACCGACAAAATTCTATATGATTGTGCTACTTCTTTTTAAACATTGAACCAGGCTGCAGGACAGATCGTGCATCGTACAGCTCAGATATGTCGCGAAAGAACAATAAATGGCAAAGGAAATTTTTTGCAAGATAATAATTACAACAGATTTCAGAGTACACAAGCTGCAGACATCCAGGCAAACACAGCCACTCGAAGCTCCTCGATCTGGCAGGAGGATCTAATTAAAGATCCAAATCAAGTTGGATGCTGCTTATTTTTTGAAGTAAAATAAAAGAAGCCTTACTTGGAAGGGTAAATCTGTGGAGAGAACTGGTGAGTTTGTCTTGGGCTGAAGCCACTGGTTCCAATAGCTGAGGAGAGTTAAAAAGAAAAGAGGCAAGCACATTTAAACACTAAGAAGTAAGGTAAATATTATCTTTTGCCAACAGAACTTCTGGATTTCGAGGAAACAGTAATTACAATGCATCGCTCTATTTATTTCGGTAACCTTATTTAAGCTTGAAAACCCGGGGAGCAATAATGAAGTAAAATAATCAGGTAAGAACATCGTTCTTTCTGCTGACTCACACAATGTGTATGAGATACTTCTGGGCTGCTATGACGACTGGCGGTGTAAACACACACACAGGACGGTCTGAACCAGTCTACGCTTGTGGCTTCAGCTGCGCTGGGCCTTTAAAGCCACAACCACACATCCCTGATTGCAGGTAACGAGCGCTACTTCATAATAAACTTAAAGAAGGGTCCGACTCTGTGGTTCCATGCTGATGTTAAAAGATGATACAAGATCACTTGTTGTGAATCTGAAGTAAAAATAAACACACTGTGGGCTTTTCTGGTCACTAGTAACTCATACATACAAAACTATATCACAATACTTCAATGTATTTTTGTGATAACAATTTAATTGTAAATAGGAAATTATTACCATAAAACACTATCTTTTCCACAAATCACATCAGCATGCAGACTTCAGAGTTTTGCAAACTTAAACTATGATCCAAAAATGATCCGTCAAATTTTAAACTATACGACTTTAGTTGGCAACAAAATTAGAATCAATAATTGAACCCAAAAGAAAGGGAAATAATTAAAAAGTTGATATCATTTTAAATCTGAAACACATTAAATATCCAGTCTGTCTAACAGACGAGTCACTAACATGATATTTGCAACTATAGGTTTTATAGTATTATTTAAAACTGAAGTAAAACACAACACACGCAGGCATATATCACAACATTCTAAGTATGATTGATACAGTACATAATCAAATTCTTTGTTAAAAATCTGAAAACAATTGTCCTGCCATATGGATTGCGGAGGAGTGGGACAGTTTTGAAACAGCTGTCTAATTGTCTGTGACATGTAAGTTAAGAGATTTGATGCGGGGGGAGTGCGAACTGTATGTAGCTGTATGTTGTAACCCCTCACACACGTTATTAATATTGAACACTTTTCCCACATCGGCAGCAACTGCCACTGGACACAACCTGCTCCTCTGAACAGAGCTTTGGGTTTCCCCGCGGAGGATATGGGGTGTAAGATTACTAAATTTAATTAATACTGTCAGGGACAAAAGTCAGAGAAGTGATTTGTGTGGTTCTACGTTAACGTATCAAGTACTTAGTTAAACAGCTGAGGAAATACAGGAAAATTAGCAGCAAGTTCATGCACGGTTGGATACAGAGATGATAATACATGTTTATAGAGCTTGGACTGGTGAGAAGGGAAAATAAGCTGCAGAGTTCTTATAATTACTGCAATGCTTATTATACTGCATTAGTTTTATTTTGTGATTGCCCTGTATATGTGTCTGTATGGTGTTCTCGCAATGGGAAGGTGTGCAAACTGTGGCTCTGAAAGGGCGATAGGGTAACAGCCCGTGGAGAGTAAGGGCCACTGGGAGGCCTTGTCATTCCACTGGACATACAAGCCTAGTGCATTACAGGTCATAATTCAGTCCTCACTGGCATGGGAACCAGCAGAGTGAACACATAATACGCACATACAAGCAAGCGCAGCATATAAATACGCTGACAAAGGTAAGGTGCAGTCTCTTGTTCTTAAACACACACACACGCTATATCGGCGTTTGAGCTGCAGGGACACTTCCTGAAGCTCAGCTTATCAGTCACCCATCTCAGGGCTCATCTCTCATTAATCGGTTCGGCCGCTGCGTGTGTGTGTGTGTCTGTGTGTGTGTGAGTTTGTGTGCGCGAGGTAACCAGACACATGAGACACACGCAAAACAGTCCTCCCTCCTGCCACCTCACCTGATCCTGAGAAGCTGTCGAGAGAAGTGTCTGCTATTGAGGTGGCGATCTCGCTGCTGCTCATTGGCTCGGTTTTAACTGCAAAGGGAAAAGCCACATGGTCAGCAAAGTTGTTAATGTCGAACGGCTTCACATTTTCACATTCACCAAAATTGTGCAAAAAAGGAAACAAATAAAAATAAAACAGGCGTGTCACGGCGAGGGGAGCGGTCAAACAACTTTCCAAAAGTATTGACAGTAATTTAAAGCAAGTTTAAATGTAATTACAATTATTAACATTCTATATGTTTATCAGTTCATGATCTGGGTTTATCTTTATCACGGATCATTCAACCACAAGAAAAGCATTTACAGTCAGAAATGTGCTTGAGACATTTTTCATTGCAAAAGCTTTGTCAAAAGTTTATTTAAAAAAGGCATTTGAATTAGTTTACAAGGCCAATGCAGTCTTATCATTCGACGATGAATAAAAGGGTGAATTCAAACGGAATGTAGCGTTAAAAAAAGGTCCTTTAACGTGCAGTATGTTCCAGTCCCCGTAGGGACGGGCAAGTACAATTGAAATGTCAAGAAAATATATGGCGTATAAAGTCTTTTAAGAGTGTAGCGAACGCTGTTTGACCTTGGCTCCATTATACAGCTCAGTGATAGATCTGCAAAGACAATTTCACAGCTATCTGACAGCTCAGGAATCTTTGAAATCAATCCATTGCACTTCAGGCTGGAGGATATTTCTTTCCCTTTCTGGCAAAACAAATTGACAATGTGGGTAGGAGAGTCATGCTCGGTGGAATCACTCATGGTTGAAGAAGCCATTTGCTGTCATGTTTTACATGTTTCCGCTATGCTTGTGCTGCACAGAAACATACGCTCACATAGGGAAACCTCTTTCAACAACACACTGATGAAAAAATAATGGAATGGTACATGCATAAACTAGGTCACACAATAACCACTATAATGTCCAATGAAAACAAAATGCACAATCTACAACTTGACCATTCAGCACCTCTGCCAAGGAGGTTATGTTTTTGCCATTGTTGGTTTGTTTGTTTTTCTGGCTGCCTGTGTCACCAAACTTGTTGGACAGGTATAGAACCAGCCATGGTAGAGCCCAGTAAATTTAAGGCAGATTCATACTACAAAGGTGGAATAGCCTGTTTTTACAGAAACCTTGGCGGAGGCTTGCGCTCTCCGAGTACACTTCTAGTTAACTAGTTAACTGACTCAAATCCATTCAGTGTCAAACCATGCTTGAAACAAAATATCACAACAATCAAATACCAAAGAGTTTCTGAATGAAAGGTACAATAGTTGAAGCGATCGCAAGTCTTTGCAGACATACATGTTAAATGATTTTTTTCCTCTCCTTCTCACTGTCTTTCTTTTAGTCAAAGTGAAGAGAACAGCAACTATTGTCCTTTCATTGTGTCACCAAGAGTAGACGAACCTGCAGCGGACTGTGAGTTAGAACCTAACAACCAGTCTGCAGTGGTAAGCATTGTGATGTTATCACCTATGGGAAAGAGAGAACGGCACAAGGACATATGACTACAGTCTACACCATATCTACGGGTCCTGTGTCATGAATACACACACACACAAAATAAACCCTGAGCTCAAAGTGCAGATTAATCTGAAGATTACGTGAAAGGGGGGAATGTTTGTAATAACTCGTGTCGGTTCGGGACATGGACATGACTGCTTCACTAAACAAAGGCTCAGATTTACACACAGGTGAATCACCTGAGTAATAACTATGTACAGCAGAGACCTCATGCAAAACTCTGTCATTTCCATGCTGTGGGTTTTGTATAATTACATGGTTACTTAAATAAACAGCTAATAGTCACTGGAAAACAACAACTAGCAGCACTGAGTTGTACAATCTGTAAACCTGTGTGACTTTACAAGAATATAAAAGCGACACAAAATTCACCCTCTGTTGCAAATCTCCCTCCGTCTCTTAGTGAGTGTTCTACAGTTCCATCACCCTTTTTTTGTTTCAAACTTCTTCTAATTCAGAAAAGCTCACAAGACCGAGCAAGCAACTACAGAGCAGCGGCACCGCACACATACCTTCAGTGCCATTTGGTGTCATGGAATTGTTATTGATATGTGAGTTGTCGAGGTTGGGACCATTCGGAGATTCACTGCTTCCACTTACTCTGCTGTGAGGACTGGCTAGATCCTGCATTTCCATAGACCTGATGAGATAAACACACACATGAGCACACATCGACACACCAAATCAAATTACACTCTAGTTTCAGGGAAAAACAAACAGTGCAGTGTGCACAATATGCATAATGCAAAGTTAGAAGGAAAAATTATAATAATACTATGGAATTTAAAAAATAAATAAATAGAAGAGATGAAGCAATTGAAAATATTCCATCACAATTACATTTGAAATATACAATTACTCACAATTGTAATGATTACTTTCTTGGACATATTTACAATTAGATTTAGAAATAATGAAAATTCTAACGTCACAGCAAATAATGAGCAAAAATCAAAAGGACATACACACGGAAAAAATGATTACAATCACACACACACACGCAAACATTTTCATAGCAGCGTGGAATTGTATGTTATCAAATGAGCAGTACAAATTTTGACAAGATAGCTTCCCATATCTCACGTTACGGGATTCCCACTCCGAGTCAGGGCTTCACATGAACAGTAATTGTTTACCGTCTGATGTCTCGTGAAGCAAAAACGGCCTTAAGTGTATATTGTGCTGTGTGGTATCGGAGACTGTTAACAGATGTTTGCTGGTTTGAGGCAAATAGTTAATGTGTCTGTTAAACGTGCAGCACTCTGCTTGATTGTAAGAGCCCATGCCTCAGTGATGGGCAGATGAGAAGCTTATGAGGCATGTGTTTGCTCTGGCAAGCTCCTTAATTGTTTCTGTGTTTATACAAAAGACCATGCCACTGAAAACATTAGTCTACTTACTCATTTGTGCACTTAAAGGATTTGATCGAATATAGACAATAAATAGAAGGCATGAGGGATATAGAAAGTACGGCAACAAACTCTTTGTCTCTGACACCATTCCCTTCGCAAGAGCAATTTAATGTACTTAGGACAACAAGTTTTTTAAATCATACTGCTATTATATATCTGTGTTAGTGTCTCTATAAACCTATATGCCATTTACAGAAGGCCACAAAGATAAATCCTAAAGAGTGAAACAAGATGCCACAAAGACATCAAATTTACAAGATAAAAAAGATTAAATATGATAAGCATATACTGTATTTAGGATATTATAAAGCTATGATATAATGATACTTTCAACCGTAAAGAAAAAGTCAAATTTGAATATTAACTGATAATATAAATACAAAGCCCAATAATGGCAGCTGCATTGTCTTTTTCCCAACGGTATATTGATTTACTTCTCACCTAAAAATATCCCACCCTCCAAGCATTCAACAACACAGAGCTATAAATATAAGCACATTAAAACTCATACAGAATATTTCAACATCCTACCCCCATAATTCCATAATTCTATGATTGCTGCTGTCCAATTTTTTTTTCAATCAGCTGCTGCTAAAAAAGCCTTCACTATCTTCTGCTATCAGACGACGCCACACAAAAGTCGTCGGTGTCTCAGGTAAGCTTGTGCAGCGCAGAGCAGAGAGCTGCATGTCTCTGAAGCTGCTGGCACTGACTCAGTTGTGCTCTTACCTGGACCTAGATGGCTTTGAGTCCTCTCTCAAACCACACTCCCTTTGCTTCCACCTGCCCCAGGAGAAACAATGTCACTCCTTGTTATTGCAGCTTGATGTTACAGTCCAGAGCCATCCATGACACAAAAAGCCTTGTCTGAGAAAACATTATTGTTATTCTGGAGCAGAATGGGAAGAGAGGGCTAACGGGGGAACAGAGGCGCACATTGTCTCTCAGAACTGCAGCCCCACTCCACCGTTGTTTCCTTCTACAGGTCCTCCCTCCTCCCTGAGCAAGGGGAGCACTGCCAAATGACGGAAAGGTGATTCATCATTGGTCTACGACAGCTGCAAACTGGATTAGCCCTCCCCCAATCAACATGCAAAGCGGCTTAGCCAAGGTAAGCAGGAAGGGGTGTGGGGGTTGTGGGGGTAAAGGTAGGTAGAGGGATTGGGGATCACAGGGGCAACCAAGGGTGGGAGAGCCTGACTGCTTTCCTGCTTGAAGTAGCCTGCTGCTGGAAGGAAGATGGGACTTGTTGAGCGGCGACAAGTCAAGCATGACACCCCTAGCATCTTCAGCAGATCTTTCATGTGCAATTGACACTATCTGAAATTTATCAGCACTCCCCCTCTCGGCCTACTGACAGGTCCTAATGACCGTCAGGGCTGCTTCCCGCGGGCCTGCCCCAGCCTGGGGCCACGGCACAGCACAGAAACATAGAAACTTTCCCAACTTCAAAGCCTATTCACAGTGAGCAAATAGGCAGAAAGCCTCGCACAGTCAGTGTATAAAATGTTCTCTCTGTGGCAACACAAAAACTTCAGCACACAGACACACATATCTCATGTTGTATATCTACATGTGTACACACACACTCATGCACGGGGCACTTTAGAGGCCCACAGATCAGTGGTGCAAGTGCACGCACACACTCACACATAACACATGCAGGGGCACTTTAGAGGCCCCCAGATCAGTGGTGCATCTCAGACAATGAGGGAAACTGGAAACAAGAACACTGAGCATATGGAGCCACATATGTTTCCTATGACGCTACGAATGCCTCTATTACTCTCCTTTAGCTGACAGTTACATTTTGCTGTCCCCTCCCGCTCTGCTCATCTCTCTCCAAACATCAAGCAGGGCCATATATTTGCGTGGCTATAACACTATATTAGACATGACTCCAGCCCACCATGGGGATACAGGGTCCAAAAAAGGTCAAAGGTATCCAACTGGTCAGGAACAAATACAGACATATGTAGTCTTTTTTTTTTTTCTTCAAAAATCACGGCATGCTTTTTTAATGGCCGATTGTTTACATGAGCGAAGGTAACCTGAGCTGCATGGTCTTAAGTCTTCTTTCTTCAACAGCAAGGCCAAGCCTTCATGAATACAATTAGAATCTTTATTATTTGGCTTGTCTCTTAAAAAATAATAATATTTCACTGTGACTTTAGAAAATACTGACTTGCAGGCGAACACCACAACAATGGTGACTCCTCATTTACAAATACTAAAATGTCAATTGAAAGGAAAGTGAAGAGGAGTAAAAGCCATTAATATAAAAGGAAACATATTTTCCACAGTACATTAACAGCGATGTCAGTGATTATGGAGAGAAAGTTGTGGTGGAGTGCTGTGGTCTGATGTGTATGTATGTGTCTGTGATGTCTCTGCTCTGCAGCGCAGGCCTATGCAACTATTACTATTCTAATGTCCCCGCCATTGCAGGCAGGTGAAATGAGCCAGGTGAGGACAGAAAGGGGGAGAAGAAAGGAAGAGGACAAGGATTTAAAAGCAAAAGCGAGCCTTTCTTCTGTGGCGCTAAATATTTATTGTTTAAAAAAGAAAAGGGCAGCATTCAGCATCTTTGAAGTGCTTCTTAGGTCAACCTGAACTGTCAGGTCTTTGAAGCCAGCAGGGAACAAAAGCTGTGCTAGGTGAGGCGCTGGATGTGTCATCATGAGAAAGACAAAAAGAAATGCCACACCACGGTCATTGTTGTTTACTAGACTTTTGTTTCGCTTTACTTATTTCATGACCTGCATAGCCTCAGCCAAACTTTTAATATAGCTTATGTCAGACTGCTGTTACATATAACTCATATCTGTCACTTCACAGGTGAAGGTTACCTTTCCATATGGAAGGTGCTATAAATCCTGCAAATTGCATTTATTAGTGTTAATGTATCTTTAAAGTAAAGTCACATATTTCCGATTTCTGCTGTTGCAAAAAAAAGAAAAAGTAAAAAAATGGTTGGGATGATCTCCTGTAGCAAACAACAAAACTAAAAGACTTCCTAAAGCACGTGTTGTGAGTTAACAACAATGCTTTAATCAAAATCGAACATTTTAAAACAACTAATCCTCACTTAAGCTGGTCAGCTGAATCCACATGGTGGCCCAGGAAAAATAAATCCACTCGCAAAGAATGTAGATGCGGACAACAATTGGACACAGATGTGAGTGGAATTAGGCACAGTTTACAAAATGCTACACTTCACTTGTGTCTCTATACGTGGCTGAAAAAAAAAAAAGACGGCTGCCGACATGAGCAAATTTAGAGAGCTTGGTGTGTTTTCGTCGTGGCAAATCAAGTATTTAACATTACGTACAGTACTTAAAACATTTAAATTAAATGGTGTCGTAATTATGAACATTTAAAGCAATTTTCTGAACTTTGCTTTCAAGGAAAAAAAGTTAGTGGATTCTGGAAGCTTAATGAAATACACATTAAAATAAAATTACTTAAAAATACTTAGAGATTAATCGTCAGTTGATCTGGTGCACTGCATTGGACCTTCAAAACGTTTTAGAAAAAAAAAGAAACATGGTGTTTCACTAATATTTCAATCTTCGAACTTGGTTGTAATTAAAGGCAGAATTATTAACAGATGCCGTGTTTGCTTATGTGCAATTTGTCTCTCTCATTTGCCAGCAATTCACTCAATAGCTACATTAAATCTGTTAATACTGTGCTCTTCAACCTTCAAAATCATTTCCAGAACACCGGTTTCGCCTTTGAGGGGCCAGTGAACAAGATTTAAGGTGCACATTTTATCACAACCTGCCCACCACCGTGACTACCGCAGAACGAGGGGGCTTTACGACACCAAGATGAAAGCAAGACCAGTGAGGAATATTAATGATTTTATTACTTTAACAGTTGATTTTCTAATTTAAAATCTGACAAAGTGATCTATTTTTAGTACATCATTACCCCCCTGGATGGTGAGCAGAAGAAATTCTTCTCTTTGTTAGTTCCCATTAATATTGTGACGGTTGTTTTTTTTTTCATTACGAAACGTAAAACATTTTAAATGATCTGTGAGGATCATATTAATGCAATGATTCCTCCCTGAAACCCTACAACAACTTAGTAAATAAACAAATTGAGTATTAGTGATTGAGGACCTGAAGCTGCAATCACCAGAAATCTTTAAAGCTCATTTCCTGCTCTCTCAGCCACATATTCCAGATCCAAACAGTGATGTGTTAACAAAATAACACCCCACAGTATTTGGTAAACAACCCCTGCCCACTAATCAGGGTACTTAATGGCAGGTCCCCCATTTCCTTCTTCTTTCTCTCCCCCCCTCTCCTTACAAATAGAAGCTGGATCAATTAGCCCTCTGTGTCTTTCACCATTTTCAATCTCAACTTTGAGAGAGGAGTCAAATGGCCCGGCCAGCTAGACACATCCATACGGAAGGCATCAGGCCTTGGGCAAACAATGCCACCATCACCGCCGACCACTCCTGCTTGTACACACTGCTGCTACACATGCATGCAGCCAGGCAGCCAGGCAGAGAGACCTGAATCTCTCCCTGCATAAAGCAAATACGCAGTGTAAACAGCCCCAAATCAGTCTACTCATTATCCGTTAATTGGATAAATAAGGTTATTGTGTGAGTGAATGGTTGCAGCAGGCGGTCATACACACTGTCATGTTTGTCTACGCTGAGTCTGGCTCAGAAAGCCTAACCTCGCCATTTCCTCGCTTTCATCTACTAACACACACACCTCTCCAAACACCGAAAAGGGTAGGCGTTTGAAAATGACAGGGTGAAAAAGGGAAAGCGGAGGAAAAAAAAATGCACATCTTCGGTGAAATGAAATGCCCTTCACACACACACAATGCACGCACACACAATAATTCCCTGACTTGAGATGTAAGTCTGTGATCATACACAGAACATTAAACCAGAACATCCCTCAATTAGAGAGGCTAGTGATTACAAGGAATGACTCATCTTTACTGCATGTGAAATATTGGCAAGCGGAGATGCAGCATGGCCGGCAGTCCGGCCTGTTGTCTTGGTCAGACACTGAGAGCCTCTCAGGTCCCCTCATAGCATTCCTGGCCTCAGCAGATGGCATGAAATGTCAACTGCTTTAACTGTGTTGGTTGTGTTTTTTTCTGCCATTTCGAAAATGACTCCTGCAGGCACCAGCATGTTTCAGCTGCCTGATAAATAAAAAAAAAGGGCAAAACAGAAGAGGATCCCGTATTTCATAAAGAAAGGTGAATATATTTGCAGCAAGGATGTTATTTACTAACACTAATGAATGTTGTTGTTTGCAAATCTAAAAGTATTTTTTAATTACAAGCACAGAAACTGGCTAATCAGTTTTACGTTGACAATTTATATCAGCAGCCAATAAGATATTTTATGCAAATACAATTAATAGATACAAATGGAGATTTTTGTAGGCAAATTCTAATCCAAAAGGAAAGAGTGCATGTTTTATAAAACAAGAATATTATACTATAAAATTACAAGAAACAATTAAATAACATGTAGCCCTAAATTATTCAAACCATTGCATATTATATTTTTGAATAGGCTATTTTAATAAGATGAGTTATATTTGCTTTTACTTAAGTTAAAACAAAAAAGAAATCATGTTGACCATTTGTTTGCTTCATTATATAATGCTCATGATCAATCAACTTAAGCTCTGCTATGGAGATTTAAACCCTCACCTTCAGATGATATTACGGAATTTTTTTAACTTCTTGGATAACTTCAAAGTATTACAATTATAAGGTGACAGAGGTACTCTTTTAAATTCTGATGATAAATGAAATGTTTAGCCGAGATATTAATTTATTCCTCCTTCTGTCCTGAATTTTATGCTGATGTACATTTAGGAAATAAAGGAGCAATGCCACACACAAACACAAACACACACACACACACACACACACACACACACACACACACACACACACACACACACACACAACACAAAGATGCACTCACGCACAGAAGCACCAGACACGGCGAGACAAGAAACAAACACCCACATGCTCACGTAAACATATGTATCACCAATGAAGCGCACACTAAATCTCCGACCCACACCTACACACACACGCACACACACTTTATGTTTTATCGCCTTCACGGGAGCCATGGATTTATCCTATATGCCAAGGACGCAGGCTTGTACAAACATAGGTAGAATGCAGAGACCTTAATTAAAGGACTCCTTCCGTCCCCTCAACAGAGGCGCGTGGAGTGCAACACTGGTAATTAAAGTGTCCTCAAGTGGAGGTTTAATGGGATCACCTAAGAGGTGCTCATTAGCCAAACTGTATTCCAATAGAGATCTTGCATGTATAATAATGATGCCACTGTCTGGCATGGAAATAAAGTGCTAAGAGATGCGGTTGAGGGAATACCATTAACGGCAGAGAGTCTTGATTTATGGCAGGTGAGTGGCTGCGGTTCGTGAGGAGGAGGAAGAGGAATGGTTTGTTTTCAATACAGACTGTTTGCATTTCCTTGTTATTAATTGGAGTGGATATTGCAGCGAGGCTGAGGGATGAGGAGGAGGCGATGGTTCGAACGGATTCTCGGGGTCTGCTGAGTCAGAGAATTAGAGTTTTTTTTTTTTTTTCAATCAGTGCTCGTACATTACCTGGATGTTACTGCTGATACCGGAGA